>CM061531.1:71957995-72145560 GCA_030545055.2 Neoaliturus tenellus | reverse complement strand
ATATATATATATATATATATATATATGTATGTGTCCCTAGACACGATAACTCTCGTAAAAATGGTCCGATCGACACCAAATTTGGTAGAGATGTGTAATCCTACGTTTATTCGGATGAGTTCGAAAACCAGACATATCGACCTACCGGAAGGGGTAGTTTTGGGGGTTTTGTACCCCAAAAATGGGTTTTTTGCATTTTTCATATGTAAATTTTAAAAATTTTAAATTTTTATTTTGACCATTGGATTTAGCTCAAAAAAACACACAATTTAGTATTTTGAAGCTTTGCTCTATCTCCATTGGTTACCGAGATATTACAAAGTCTAAAGACAGTACATTGTCTTTTGGGGCTCCAATGTTAATCTTATGGAGAATAAGGATGTGTTAATATTTCACTTATTAACCAATATTTTTGGATGAAACTTAGTATTTAGCTTCATTTGGTTGAGATTCATCCATTTACGGTAAAAAAATCTTGGTTTTTGTACTTATCATGGCAGCAAACCTGCATACTCTTTTCCCATGTTAATCATATGGAGAATAGGCAAACTCTTTTATTTATGGACAGATATTGATGAAACTTACTATATGGCTTTATATGGTCGAAGTAAATTTTTTCTATGCTAAAAACCTACTTTTAGTGTCCCCCATGGCAGCATACCTGCATACTCTTTCCCTATATCTTAAGGAGAATAGACATTTATTTCCCTATTTATGAGCACGTGATGAAATTTTGTTTACAAGTTTAGCTGGTCAAAATTAATATTACAAATTTGGAAATTCGCTGAGTACGCAGGTCTGCTGCGACGGGGGGTATTTTTTTATGCACCCTGCCACGCAATGGTAAATAATAAATGTTTATTCATACACACCTACATACCAAATATGACGTTAATCGGTCCAGCCACTGCTGAAATATACAATATTCCAGTTTTGCCCCTTCATTTTTTGGATGCACTCCGATACGCAATGGTAAATAATAAATGTTTATTCATACACACCTACATACCAAGTATGATGTTAATTGGTCCAGCCACTGCTGAAATATACAATATTCCAGTTTTGCTCCTTCATTTTATAGATGCACCCCACCACGCAATGGTAAACAATTAATGTTTACTCATACACACATACATACCAAGTAAGACGTTAATTGGTCCAGCCACTCCTGAAATATACAATATTTCAGTTTTGCCCCTTCATTTTTTAGATGCATCCCACTACGCAATGGTAAACATTTAATGTTTACTCATAACAACCTACATAAAATTAAAAAGTTAATCAGTCCAGCCACTCCTGAAATATACAATATTTTAGTTTTACCCCTTCATTTATTGGATACACCCCGTCACACAGTGGTAAACAATAAATTTTATTCATACACACCTACATACCAAGTATGACGTTAATCGGTCCAGCCACTGCTGGAATATACAATATTCCAGTTTTTCCCCTTCATTTTTTGGATGCACCCGCCACGCAATGGTAAACGTTTAATGTTTACTTATCCCAACCTACATATCAAGTATGACGTTAATCCATAGTGCCACTTTAAAGATATAAAATAAAAATGATTGCGCCTTCATTTTTTTGATACTTCGTGCCATGCATTTGTAGACACCAAATAAGTTTTATTTATTGTGTAGACACCAAATAAGTGTACACACATACTAATAATTGTAAATGCCTAGTAACTCAAAGTTTAGCCCTACACCAGCAAAAGACAATAATATATTTAATTTTAGTTTTTTTGTGAACAATTTGACCTTAGACCTGGAAAGTTATTTTTAGCATTTGATTACATGTTAACATTACATGTATATACATACCAAGTGTGAAGTAAATACATTTTGCCATTCAAAAGATATAAAATAAAACTTTTTGCGCCTTCATTTTTTAGATACCTTGTGCCATGCATTTGTAGACACCAAATAATCGTGCACACACATAATAATAATTACAAATGCCTTGTGACTAAAAGGTAAAGCCCTACACCAGCAATTGACAATAATATCGTTAACTATAAGTTTATTTTTATTTTTCAACAGTTTGACCTTGGATCCCGAAAGTTATGTTTAGAATTTTATTACATTTTAACATTACTTGTATACACATACCAAGTTTGAAATAAGTGAATATTGCCATTCAAAAGATATAAAATCAAACTTTTTTGCGCCTTCATTTTTTGGATACCTCGTGCCATGCATTTTTGTAGACACCAAGTAAGTGTACACACATACCAAGTATGAAGTTAGTACATAGAGCCGTTCCTAAGATATGGAGTTCCAAAGTTTTGCCCCTTCATTTTTTGGATGCAACCACAACATTTTAATTAATTTTTTAATTATAGGTACCCACCCCCTGGGGGTATCTCTATTATGTAGTAGGTAGTTTCTTGGGGTCCCCGGACCCCTAGGACGCTCCGTTTTCGAAATATTAGCGATTTTTTGTGTTTTTAAGCTTGAATTTTCAAGCTTAAAAACATTTTTATTATTCTTTTTTTATAGCACTGTATGCATCGTATATAATATGATAACAGTATAATTATAAGTTATTTAACAGCTTCTAGCCATTGATAGTGTATACTGTATAACCAACATATTTGGGTTTTATTCACTTTTTATTGTAAAGCTCCCAGCATTTCATATGCTCTAGTTCCAGGCGATCCATGTGTTCTTGTTTTATAGTAAATAACATAAGTTAGTTGATTTTATATACTGCATTGCCAACATTTTTGGGTTTTATTAACTTTTTATGGGATGGCCCCCAGCATTTCATATGTTCTTGTTCCGGGCGATCCATGTGTTCTTGTTTTATAGTGAATGACATAAGTTGGTTGATTTTATATACTGTATTGCCACCATTTTTGGGTTTTGTACACTTTTTATAGTATAGCCCTCATCATTTCATATGTTCTAGTTCCGGGCGATCCATGTGTTCTTGTTTTATAGTGAATGACATAAGTTGGTTGATTTTATATACTATATTGCCAACTTTTTTTGGGTTTTGTACACTTTTTATAGTATAGCCCTCACCATTTCAAATGTTCTAGTTCCGGGCAATCCATGTGTTCTTGTTTTATAGTGAATGACATAAGTTGGTTGATTTTATATACTGTATTGCCAACTTTTTTGGGTTTTGTACACTTTTTATAGTATAGCCCTTACCATTTCAAATGTTCTAGTTAAGGGCAATCCATGTGTTCTTGTTTTATAGTGAATGACATAAGTTGGTTGATTTTATATACTGTATTGCCAACTTTTTTGGGTTTTGTACACTTTTTATAGTATAGCCCTCACCATTTCAAATGTTCTAGTTCCGGGCAATCCATGTGTTCTTGTTTTATAGTGAATGACATAAGTTGGTTGATTTTATAAACTGTATTGCCAACTTTTTTTGGGTTTTGTACACTTTTTATAGTATAGCCCTCACCATTTTAAATGTTCTAGTTGCGGGCGATCCATGTGTTCTTGTTTTATAGTAAATGACATAAGTTGGTTGATTTTATATGCTGTATTACCAACATTTTTAGTTTTTATTCACTTTTTATAGTATAATCCCAACTGTTTTATAGTGGATGACATAGGTTGGTAGCACTGCAGGGAAATTCAGGGAATTCATGGGGATATTTTGGGGTTTATTCTGGGGTTGGCAGCCCTGCTTTTTTTTTCCATGCTCTTCCGCCCTATGCTACAATCTGTTGGAGAACAAGTACAATAAGTGCAACCACACATGCTACAATCTGGCGGAGAAACTATAAACTAGACACATCCCTAGTACATGCTGCGCTCTGGTGGACAATACGTAAACTAGCAGCGCACATACTACACTCTGGCGGACAAACCGCGAACCTTTACGCCAGCCGTCGCCACAGATTATCTGACACATTTCCACCCCTTCCCGACAAGTACCTCGGTAGCTCAGAGGTAGCGAGCCGGCTTCACACGCCGGCGGGCCGGGTTCGAAACCTGTCCTCGCCTGTGATAAATTTTATTCATAAATTCTAACCCCCACATCCTTTCTCGTCAATATCCCACAAACAAATGAGCTCCCGATATCCCATCCCTTCCTTACATACCTCCCTCACCTCCCCATCCCTCCCTCACCCCCAGCCGCTGCAATCCCTACAACAGTTACAACGTTACAACAGTTACAACTGCGTGACCTTGAACTGAGCCAGGAGTAACCAAACCCCACTACTCATATACCCGGAACAATTTTATCATTTTTACTTAATAGTTTTAGTGATAAATAAGTAAAAATGTTTTCGTAATGTATATGGTAAGATTTAAATTGACAAAACATTTTATTTGGCTAACCTGCATTGATTAACATAAAATAACTAACGAAATTACTTTTAAACATCCAATTGATCAAGTTACTTGTGTCCATACTAAATCTTTATAAACCGTTTTTACATATCAAATAGATTATACTTTACATTTGCTGAATTTACCAAGTGCTATTTGCCTACTTTCTGAACAAACTGAAAAAACCCCTTTTTCTTGTAAATTTATAAACACAATATTTTTGTATTACTATACCTTTCAAACAATAGTTCAAATATAAACTGTTACTTTTGTCTCTTAACTTTTTGAAAAAAAGCTTCAAGGAAGATATTTTATTAAAAATTTATACAGAGAGAAATAGACTGATTGACGCTTTTTAGATTATAATAATAACAATGGGTTTCCAAAATACAAGTTATTACAAAAAAGGTTTTAAAGGCTGGTCCTTGTTTTGGCAAAGGTGACAATTTAAAAGTGACATTTTAATGTTTTTTTTTGTTGTTTTTTTTTCTGTGTAACAGAAATTACTTTCTAGTAGATATTTAATTTTGAGCTATGGTAATCAGTAGGCCTTATTACAATTTAAACAATATTATAAACACATGTTTACAAGTAAGGAAATAGAGGATACTGAAGGATAGAGTAGATTAAATAAATTGCACGATATATCTTAAGGAGATACTTCGAATAACAATAAAAATTAATGACCAAGAATATTGTCCAGAATATATCAAGCGAAAATATGGCTCATTGGTTAAGATGGCTTAGGTAAATTCACCATTTCCTGTAGTACTGAACGACCGCCTTCCTTTATGGCTGAAATGTTCGTACAGTTATCTTCATTGCTCCTTACTTTTAACTTGCATTTTACTTAAAGTGAAACATTTAGCAATCTCTAAAACTAGTTGCAATAAAAGACATGCACATTCCTATCATAAACTTTACATAATATTTAGTAATACTCAAGGTACAATCAATCGTAATCAAAACGCCATAAAACTATAATATTATTACATACAACAAAAACTATCTATGTTTATTTAAAAACTATAAAACGGTGTGTAGTTCCCTTTCTAAAATATTTTTATTTCATTAATTATACAGATTATTGACCAGTAATAACGAAAAATATTTTAATGTACCTAAACATTAATTTAAATCATTGCCCATTCCATATTGCATAATTACGATTCTAGTTCGTTTTTTTTAAACTTTTTCCTTTGGCGCGATATTAGGGTATTAGGGGGCCAGGGTTAACGTATTCAAACTGTCAACAACAAATAAATTGGATTATTTCTTGTTTCCTTCAAAAATCTTCCCTGCTTCTACCCCAAGTTTTGGTTTTCCGCTATTGGCCGGCATCGTGGTCAGCAGTTCTTGATTGGCGACCGCTGTCCACCTGACTTAGACTAAATTTTGAATGTTGTTCACAATGACCGCTTATGACCCCTAGTTCAATGTATCAACCTTAGTTGGTACTTAGCAATTTGTAATCCTGTTTGTTCTACAAGGGTTCGATGACTTTGCAAAGGTTAAATCTGTATTCGTTTTTGAAATTGAAATGAATTATAGTTGGTTTTCTTATTATTTAGTAGCTATGTTTTATTGGCCTAAATGTGTTTAGTAAATGAATAAATAGTTTGCTATTAAAGTTAATTCAAATTACATTATATTGCTTTTTCACTCAATCATTGTCTATGGTACTTGGCTATGGGGTCATTTTTCCAAAATGCAAAAAGTTTTACTGCTGTTATAGAAAGCAATCAGAGTGCTTAGTGGAGGGCGGCATCTTGACCATTTTCGAAAATCTTCCTGTAAGAAAATGATTATAACTGTATACAATTGTATTTTCAGTGTTTATTAGAGATCATATGTTTTAAAGTAAAGTGAACCTTACATACTAAGGAATCAACATACACATACACATAACCATAAAATTAAAAACAACTTAGATATTTTCACAGGAATACGTAGATTAAATAAAAGTTTAAAATACTATTATGCTACAGGTTGAAGATACTTCACCTATCAGCCCATATCAGTGAGAAGTTTACCTATTCCAATTTAAGATTGGTCATTACGAACTGGATGTTATTATGATTTAAATACTTTTTGCGGAATCTCCTTTCGAGACCTCGTAATTCAACACAAGTTTTGAGTAGTTGGAACGGCATATTTTTAATTTACATAATTTGTTAGAATTACAGGTACCTGAAAAATGTGTATGCCTGCATGTGCATGAATAATCTTTCTTTTTTTTTTTTGTTATCTGCCTGCTCCATGGCATGTGTTTTCTCAGCAAGATGGACTGGAAATGATTTATTCCCGTAGTTTTAATATTGACGTAGCCTATTATGTATATTGTTGTACATCTAAGGGTCAAATAAACCATTTAATCATTGAATTAGAAATCAACTATCACAAAGGATATTAAGGAAGTAAAACTTAAAATATTGTGATGTAAAATCACCAGTTGGTAAGCAACGTTGAAATAAAATAAAAATTATCTATGTAGTAATTTACTAGAAACAACCCCATCTCACCTTTATATCTATCTCCCTCTCACAAAGGATAAAGTCTTATCAATACGCTATGGAAGGAAACCTAGCAATAAAGGTTTTCAGAAGTTGGATTTGGAAAACTCCAAGGATTTCTGATAAACATAAAAATTAATGGTACAGAATATACATCTGAACATATTAAGCAAAAAGGTTCATTGGTAATGATCGGTGAGTTGAACCCCGATATTTTCTGTAACAGCTAAGCGACGGGTCTTCCTTTGTGGTCAAAAAGTTCTAATAGTTTCTGATAAAAACAAAAAAAGTTCTGATAATGTTTACGTATTATCTTTAAAATTTATCTCAACAGTTTATTTAGTATCTTACTTCATATAATTAATTAGATTTCAATTGCTATGTTAATTTTAATCATGGATAAATGTTGTGGTCTCAGTTTTTATTGATATTTTATATGGTCTTGTTTTATACATTCTTTTAGTTGGGGTTGGGTATTAAATTTTCAAAAGGGTACTTTTCCTTTGTACACTAAACATAAAACACACTCAAATTTAGAATTAATCCATAAAATGTTTAGTTTTTTCATCTTTATACTATATCAATATTGTAAAAAATCTACCACTAAAGAAAACTTGGTTTTAGATTTTTTTAAACTTATATATGAAAATATCTTCAAAATTATGTTAGTATCTAAATTGATAATCAGGATCAGATCACTATTAGATTCTAGACTAATAGTTTTTTACTTAAAATTACGATAGCTGTATTTTTGCGTGATTCGTATTTTTTCAAATTTAGTTATTTAGCCAAAATTTTTGTTTCCATAAAAACTATAGAGATGAAACTCATAAAAGACGAGTATTGCAGTAGAATTTTAAACATCCGCGATAGTGTGGCTAGACTGGCGTATTTTTATTGTCGTCTATTTTCATTTACTGCTTCAATGGAAATTTGGAATCTGTTGAAACTTGTTTTGAATTGAAATTGAATATTAAAAATATAAAAAGTGCCGAAACCTTAAAACATCTCTGAACACAAAAAAAAGAATCAATAGATGTAAATATCTTTATTTATTTATACTTTTCAGTGTTACAATCACAATACTACAATATTAAATCCTGTTGCAGGCTACAAAAATATCAATTTAAACCTAAGAACTGAAAGTCTTTAACTAAAACAAATTCCTTATTACATTTTATCGTACGATAGAAGTAGTATAGACATAGGAAATTTCTAATTATTGGGCAACACCCACCTGGTTTGAGTAGTTGTAGAGGAGATTCTTTGTCAAGTTTTAAAAAACACCAAACACGACACAAAAAACCGGATCACTCGCTACCGTCCCGACGTTTCGCACGAATAAAAAAAAACATCGTGCATCTTCTGGACGAATTAATTATTTGCGCCGTAGGTGGATTTGGCGCGTAGTCACTCCGAGCGTCTTACTGCGTCTTTCAGTCGCATACCGTATATAATATATAGACAAAAACATAAAATGACCATATCGTTTGGCAGATAAAATTATGGATTACGAGGAGAACGTCTCTGGTTTACGCCGGAAGATTATGCAGACTAGTATGTTATTTTAATATTATTATTATTAATATTATTATTTGTTTATTCCCTTCCCTCACTCTACTATTCGTACAATACACTGGTTATGTGGAATACACTTTGTTGTATAATTATTGTTGAGCTATCTCAGCGTGTTAAAACAAATTAACGAAGTTTTCTCATCCCATTTTCACTTGTAATAAAAGTTTATTTAGGCAAATAAAAAGAACAAATGCCGGCTTATTATTAAAAATTAATAAAGAGTATGAGAAAAAACTAAAGGTTTAAAAGCAACATAATTTCACTAAAATAAGAAGAGAGACCAGGGAATATCTTATCATCCCGGCACAGGTGGTGTGTAAAAACCTTAAGCCAGCAACACTGTTAGTCGGTTGCAGACTACTATGTGTTGAGAATCTTTAAACGCCGGTTTTTCTTAACTTTCCTCAATATACATTTATAAGTTCAATACCTAGATATGTAGAAGATGTACAAATACAAATATATCTATAAAAAAGGATTTTAGATCAATTTAAGAACGAAAACCAACCAAAGGATGTAAAAACTTCTTAACATATCTATATTATATGTGTACTAAAATATATTTGTTTTTATGTAAATATAACTTGTAATTAAAACAATTCTACAACGTAAGTCAACGAATCATTGGGTGCTCAGAAAAAAACATTCAAAATACTCATTGATATTTTATAATAATCAAAAGTCAAATATTGTTAGACTTTCAGTGCATGCTCAACCTCTATAAGACCTGGATTATTGGCTCTATAACAGCTTATTTCCATTTGTACAAATAAATTGTAAATCACATTAAGTTTAATCTAGTTTAAAATAGTTGAAAACCGCTGCAGGTGTGAGTTTAAACTATGCATGTGCAACTGAATTTTAGGTTAAACTTGGGTTTAAACTAAAATGGTGCAATTGGCCCTTAACGGTGAAGTACCTTTATATACATACAAATTATGAAATATACAATGGATAGTAGATTATTTGTAGATTTAAAATAAAAAATTGCATTTTTACACAAGTATGGTGAGTAAAAAGAGAGTAAAAAAATAGGAGTAAAAAGATAGGCTTACATAACTGCGTTATAAATTATATTAAGGTTAAAAATAGTTCAAAATTCATTTAACTGCTTCTATGTGTACATGTAAAAAAAGAGTATTGATAAGCAAAGAAATTATATAATTAAAACTAATTCTAGTTGATCCATAGTTCTTAGAACTATTGCAAACTTTATGATTATATTAATTGCTCCCAATTTATACACCTCATTACTTTTTTAAGGACAATTAACCGGGAATCCAATTTAAAGACAAGTAGAGCAAACATCTACTTTCCAAAGTCTTGGAACTTGTTGAACTAAAATTGAAAATAATAGTTAGACCGTGGTTTTATATTCCACTATGTTGAATGTACTTTTTGTGATAAAGAGGTTTTATTCAGAAATAAATTTGTGCAATAACTTAGAAAAAAAACTTAACCTCTCTATTAGTAAAAAAATTGTAAAAATTTAATTAAGTTGATTAAAATATACCTTTTAAAATTTTTTTCTTCAACCGATCATCGATTTATCACAATTATGATGAAAAAGTTTGAAGTTAGTCTATAAATCCTGAAGTATCATTTCAAATAAATTTTGTTTATTTTAAAATGGTACTAAGTTATGAAAGTATTAATTTATATTGAATTTGATGATATGAAATACCAATTTCAAACAGTTTTGACTTTTAGCCTCAAAGAAACATTATTAATGTATTATATGTGTTATACTAAAATTAATTAATTTTATGCTAAATCTTTTGCAAAAGTTATAGTTTTATCTAAAATACACTACATGTAAAATATATTTTTGTTTGTAATTTTATTCTTAAATCATTACTTTAATGTGAAGTTTTTACTAGTATTTTTGATTGATAATGAGGTAAATTAAAAACAAGACTCTTAATTACACTTGTTACCTGTTACCTCTTACCGGTTACCTGTTACATGTTAACTGTTACATGTTACATGTTACATGTTACCTGTTACGTGTTACCTTTTACCTTTTACCTGTTACCTGTTAGCTGTTAGCTGTTACCTGTTACCTGTTACCTGTTACCTGTTACCTGTTACCTGTTACCTGTTACCTGTTACCTGTTACCTGTTACATGTTACCTGTTACCTGTTAAATGTTACCTGTTATCTGTTACATGTTACCTGTTACATGTTACATGTTACATGTTACCTGTTACGTGTTACCTTTTACTTGTTACCTGTTAGCTGTTAGCTGTTACCTGTTACCTGTTACCTGTTACCTGTTACCTGTTACCTGTTACCTGTTACCTGTTACCTGTTACCTGTTACCTTTTACCTGTTACATGTTACCGGTTACCTGTTACATGTTACCTGTTACCTTTTACCTCCTGTCCTCGCCGAAGTCTCGTAGACCGAGGAAGTTGTGTCACACAAGGTCGAGCCGAGTGAGTCATGTCACAAACTTCGGGTTGTAGTCTGTTATGAGGGGTGTTCATTAAAATGTTTCATTAAAAATGTTTTGAACTTTTTTTAAACGTTTTTATGTTTGGTTTCATTTGAGATTTTCTGTTAGAAGATTATAGATTTTTAAGCCCATACAGTTAGGTGACTTACTAGTTTTATTTCGTTTATGTCTGAATATTTAAGTTTGAGTTGTCTCAATGTTTGTTGTTATGACACTCATGTTTTTGTTTTGTAGGATAATTTTTAATGAAATAAATCTTGGTCGACCTTAAACTGAGCTTTGATAATTTTAGTAAAGAACTAAAATTAAAAAGAAGAAATAGTCTACGTAAATTTCTAGGTTTTTTACTGTTAAAATACTGTTCTGTAAATTTCAATGGTTTTACTATAATTGAAGGACATAAAATTAAATTTTAATGCAATTTCAACATTACTTAGATACATTTTTTAACTCCAAATATTTTTGATTTGTCTGAGCTAAGAAGTCGAGTATGATAGAGCATTGCTCTGAGTGATACTTTAACAAATATACTATCAATTAAACCTCTTGTCTATTATCTTAACGTGTAAGTTATTGAGATATATGATTAGTTATTCTAATTAAAAAAAATCGTCCTCCAATAGTTTTACGATGACAGAAAAGCATTTTTTAATTCATAGTAAAACACAAAAATGTCCTTCATTGTGTGCTTATCATTTAACTCTAGCTAAGGCAATGACTATGATTATATAACTTTTTTAATTTATTAATTTTTTTACACTAATATTACTATTAGAACAATCAAATTAATATAAAAGCTATAATTCCCAAATAAGTATATTTTGATTTATTCCAATGTAAAATTACGTTAGAAAAACTATATTTAAAAGATTACAATAATTCAGAGGTGTGTAGACTCCGATTTTCTTAACAGCGCACTTTTTTTTTAACTGTGCAAAATATTTATAAAATTATAAACATATTATAAATATGAATTTGATAGTAATAATATGTTAGAGATTAGAAACTAATTTACAAATTATACGAAAAGACTTGTCTCTTTGGTGAAAGCAGTTCAAAAATTATTACATTTAACTAATGATAAATAAATGTTATATTTTTATGTGAAACATTCAATAATGTTCAGGGGTAATTAGGCAAGAAAATTAGGTTGCGGACAAAACAACGGATCTCCAGTTACAAATGTTGAGACTTAATTACTTAGAACTGGAGCCCAATGAAATCATAATTAACTAAAAACACAACAGACATCCTCACTTTGATGCATGTTGTTGCTAGATTCTTTTATTTGTCCTGTTCCTAAACTGATTAGAAAATATGGTTTAATAACGAAAAACATGGTGGTATTTACATTATAATTGCATATTTTAGATCAAATCTCATGAACCATCAGTACCTATTCAAAGTGGAACATTGACACACAATGTGTTGGCGTTCGTTCACATTGTAAGATTCTTAGGTTTTGCATTTAATTTTTTTTCAATTATTTGCATTAAACTATTTATTATGTCCGCTTAGTAAGACGTACAACTTTAATTATTTTTATATTGAAACACTGTTTTACGGGCTATAGAGGTAAGAAGTACTGGAATCTGAATATTTTCACGCAGTTCTTATAAAGAAACCTATTTTGTTTACAGAACAGATATTCAGTAGGGCATGGGATTAATTATCTTTAAAACTAAACATAAATTTAACAACGACAGTAAAAGTTAAAATAAATTACTGAATAAATATGTTTGCATGCTTGGATTAAATTTAATTAATTTGATACTAAACCCAATCGAAGTATAAACATAAATAAAAACTGATAACAAATTCATATGTTATATTTCAAATAAAAGAATTGTAGAATGAAACATTTTAATGACCTAATCTCTTTAGTTTTCCTTTTCATAATATTTATGTTTATGGATTATCCTAATTCGACCAAAGTTTATACACAGTTTATTTAATTAAAATACATGTTGATAATATTAGACTATGATGTAGTGTAAGTTATTCGAATACTCTCGAAATAAGCCTTTTTTGACCAAATGACGCAAATCAAATTACAATTACTAAATAAAGCACAACATCTGACTATTCCTAATGCATTTATAACCTGACTTGCATAACCCCTTAATTTTATTGGTACTGACCATCAATAAATCTACATTAAGTTTATAAAGTCAAAAGAACAAAACAAAAAATATCCCATGAGTAAACCAATAAAAAATAAAACACAAAACGTCTTTTGTTCGTAGTTGTTTGATTTTATTCAGTTACACGTAATATTAAAAGAATGTTTTAAGCTTGTTTGGATCAGAGGATATAAAAGGACATTAATTCAAATCGCGCCGTGGAAAGAGATCGGGTCCTAAGTGATTTAGAGCCGTTTAAATAAATTACACCAGTCCAACACCACTGCCGCCTTTGCTTTCATTTCTAAGCACTTTTTTCTAGCTAAGTGCTAAAATTATAGAAATGTAATTATTTTTTTACTTTAAAATTTAAACTAACTTATTATACTTACATCTGAAAAAGAGCAATTATACTATTAACGTATGCAAAATTCGCATAGTCTGGGGGGGGGGAGGTAGGGACTAACATTTTGTACATATTGAATTTATTCTGCAGGGGTATACGAAGTTCCATCCTGAAAAAAAAAAACATTGGGTGTTCGAGGGAGTAAGGTGGTCGGACTCAACTAACGGTTTAGTAGATGAAAATCCCGGAATCCCAGAGATTAGGATAGGTCATGAATACACTCCGGGTATTCACTTCATTCCTGTGTATGAAAACCACACAAATAAAAATATATATCACAATGCAAAAAACTGCCTTGGATCGATCCTGTGTGCTGTATTCGTAGGTCTTGCTACTTCATAAAATATAAAGTTTCTGTGTATCTTATAAATAAAATTATACAAATCAAAGCCAAGAAGAACACTACCACCGTTAACCAAACGATCTATCTTAACCACCCGACAGGTTGTTAAAAGTTGTTTACATGTCAATGGCTCTACAGGATCATCTGTATTTTTTTTAAACATAGTGTCCTCTGATAATGGCTGGTAGAGAAATTGGATTACAAATAGTCAGTTTATGTAATTTTAACATTACAGAAATAATGTCTGTCTACACAATGCAGTGATGTTAAATACCATGGATTTTTTTCAAACAGAATCTTTTTAATAGTTGGGTAAAGAGTTTGAGTATTTGTAACGATTTTTTAATCAAATATTTTTTTACGTTAAACTTAAAATAAACAATTGTATTTATTTAATGTTAGGATTTTCAATTACGGTTAATCAATAGTGCGTCCAAATGAAACCAACTGCACCTTGACATTTCAACCATTTAACGTGTTTTCAAAGTTTCTGTAAAAAGTATTTTCAACGTTGGATTTAGAAAAAAAAATGTTTTCATATAAATTAAAACATCGAGTTGTATAGCCCAGTGGCAATAAAAATAGAGACAAAAGAATACGTCTTTTAAATTCTTGGAAAACGAGTGTGGATTGAGAAAGGATAACAAATGCGTTGGTATAACGAAGCAAATCTTTCTTTTTGTGGCAGTCTACATTCCTTTGTAAATATGTATACTAATAATTTTTGAGTTCAGAGTTATTTAATGTTATATTTTGTTTTTATATTTTATTATGTTTACTTCTAGCTTACATCTCTTCGCTTTTCTTCGCTATTTGCAAAAACTAATCCAAAGCAAACTTAACAAATATTCAACAGCTGATGACAGGTAATATTCAAATATTCAAATATTCAACAGGTTCTGAGAGCTGATGATGCTTTTAGGTGAAAATATATTTATATCCAAAATATTTACCCTGTTCACTGTTAAGGAAATTAGAGTTGATTTGTGAATTAAAAAATTTAACTTTACTTTAAAAAAAACGGATAATGACGGAATATAAACCATGTGACACTACTGAAGTTGCCCTCGTGTTAACCAAGACTTCTTCAGTTATCTACAATAGTTGAAGCACGTAAGTAAAGAAATTGGTGGTTATACTTCACTTATCCTCTCTATGTTTGTGGTAACCAAATTATAGTAACTTATCAATGAAAATATTTTTATTGTTTATTATTCATGTGGTCTTTTAACTACAGAAATAGGAAATCTATAAACAAACATCAAAATAAAAGCTTTACCAAACCCATAAAAATGCATATTATAATCATATTAATATTATGTTGCATGAATGAAATATATTACATTGAAATAAAAATTAAAACATCTAAGCCAACTTATTAATTTTTTTTATATTTTCCTATTAATGGAATACACTTGTTATAAAATATAAAAAAGTGTAGATTTATTTGAATAAACAACTATACTGCTTATGAAAAACAAATGGTATGGGGTTTCATTGGTCGATGAACGTTTGGTTGAACCCCGTCACTTCCGGTAACTGTTAAACGACCGGTCTTCCGGTCTGGCTGAAACGTTTTCACAGATGATCGGTGTTGATACTTTAAGATAAATTTTAACGTAGAGATTGTTAAGTCGACATCGTTATTTTCATTGAGGCTATATAATATATTTTATTGTAAACATTTAGTAACATTAATTTCCAAGAAATTTTAATTGAATACCACCCATCGCAGCAGACCTGCGTACTCAGTGAATTTCCAAACTAGTAATATTAATTTAGACCAAAGGAACCTGTTAGCAAAATTTCATCAATCGCTCATAAATAGAGAAATACACGTCTATTCACCTTATGATAAATATAGGGGAAATATGCAGGTTTTCTTCCATGGGGAACACTAAAAGTAGGTTTTTAGCATAAAATAATATTTTGACCATATGAAGCTATATACTACGTTTCATCAATATCTGTTCATAATTAAAAGGAGTTTGCCTATTCTCAATATGATTAACATGGGAGAAGAGTATTGTTGCCATGATAAGTATAAAAACCAAGATTTTTACCATAAATGGATGAATCTCAACAAAATGAAGCCAAA
The DNA here is from genome assembly GCA_030545055.2 of Neoaliturus tenellus. Taxonomy (NCBI): domain Eukaryota; kingdom Metazoa; phylum Arthropoda; class Insecta; order Hemiptera; family Cicadellidae; genus Neoaliturus; species Neoaliturus tenellus. The sequence continues at coordinate 72,129,731 of CM061531.1, read as the reverse complement.
TCCCAAGTTTCATCCAAAGATATTGGTTAGTAAATTTAATAATAATACATCCTTATTCTCCATAAGATAAACATTGGAGACCCGAAATTCAAAGGCCCATGTGGGACGATTTATAAGTTTTAATTTATATATGTGTAAAAATTGAAATAAATAGATTATTTATCATTATTTTTTTATTAATGATATAAATATAATCGTAAAACCGCGGATTTAGAAAATGTTATGCTATATTCAAAAATTAAGAAAATTATTATTGGAGTAATTTTTTATTTTAGTGCAATTGATAAAAAATCCAATTACGTTGTATTGTAATAAAGTTAAATCATGAGATATAGAAGCTGTAGTGGTAAATTCAAATCTAATAATGTTCAGACTAAATATGTTGAAAAACTCCTGCTGTCGTATAAAAAAATGATTGTTAATAGAATACTCATATTTGATAGCATCAAATGAGCCAGATATAGATCGGCCGTCACTTTTTTAATCTACCTAATTTCCTTTGTCTGTTTAAGACTGCCTTTACTAGTTAAACGCTTTAGTTCATATTGATAGTAGTTAACCTTTTACACGAAATTTTAAATTTAACCTAGTATCCGTTTGAAATAAGTTTAAATACCAAAAATATATAATTTAACTATCCCTTATAAATTCTAGTATGAAAAGTAATTAATTATTTAAAAAGTTACTAGTTTACATTCAGAAAAATATTAAAATATGTCATTAAATTTCCAAAAAAATTTATGTATGGGAAAAAATATTTTCGGTCATGAAAAAGATTAAAAGGCATCTGGACCAAATAAATCTTTAGTGATTCGTATTGCAGTAGAATCCGATGCATCCATGTTAGTGCCCCTTGACTGACGTAGTTTTATTGTGGTCTACTTTACTTTACTGCTCTAGGGGATAGCCTTGGTTCTGTTAAGACGTGCTTTGAATTGAAGATGGAAAATAAAAATATGCTAAGATGCATTTAGATTATTTGTAAAAAATATTTTAGTTTATATACAGTGAAACATAGTTATGAAGTGAAAAAGAATATATTTACTAACACCACATCAAGGACGGAGTTTAAGGAATGCATTTAATGTATTAGGATTTAGAATAAATGTGATTTATTGAAGTTATTAGCTGCTGACAGAAATCTGTTGTTTCTTCATCCAAGTTAATCAATGGATAACCGTATTACCAATGCATTAAAGAAAGGAATACTTTCAACTGTTATCATGAACTATTCTTTAGTGAATCTCAATATCTTTCTAATGAAGCGATCGCACAACTTTTGCAGTTCTAACTACTAAACAAGTATATATATTTAATCGACAATATAATTTAAAATAAAAAAATAAAAATCTACTATGTAAACTTGTATCACCTTAAAAATAGCACATAATATAATTGTAACTCTTTTAACTAAGGAACGGTATCTCTCCATGACATAACAGTAAAAATAAATTGCATTCGTACAAACATATCTTAAAATTATTGAATATTAGGTTAGTTTAAACCTTAAAAAGAATAATATTATCAGAATTTAAATTTTTTTTGTATAGTATTCATTGTGACCCTGGATTGGAATATATTAACAATGAAATCAAATTAACTTGTCCAATCACTGGGTATCAAAAGACGACATGTTTCGTTCCTTAGAACTTCATCAGGTACATAGTATGCCACTACCACATAATCCAATGATTGTTACATTGTGGTTTGTCAAATGATTCAATAAAAGGTTGTCCTAGTTACTAAAACTAAAAGTTGCCATAATGATAAAATTAATAAAACAGAATAAAACTGATTAAAATTGTACTTGGGCTGGCCAGCACCTCACTCTTATCGCAAATTTGATAATACTCAATTTTTGCTGGAGGTGCTCAGTTCAATTCTGTTTTATTAGTTTTATCATTATGACAACTTTTAGTTTTAGTGACTGGACCAACCTTTTATTGAATGATTTGACAAACCAAAATGAAATAATACATTGGATTATGTGGTAGTGGTAGTTGACCTGATGAAGTTCTAAGGAACGAAACATGTCGTCTATTAATAACCAGTTATTGGACAAGGTAATTTTATTTCATTGTAAATTTTTGAATTATGAGGGTAAGAATGCACTCTGTTTGAAATGGTTCTTAGAGTTTTTTGTGAAATAAATCTTTATTAGGTTTCAAGGAATCGGTTGAAAAAGAACTCCACAACAGGGGAGTAAAATGCCAAATTCTACATTATGTTTAATATAGCCTACTAAGCTTCAAGTCATTTTTTTTTTTTTTTTTTTTTTTTTTTTTTTTTTTTTTTTTTTTTTTGAGGGAGAGGCAGGGAAAATGCATTACGCACACAGGTGGCCAGCCTGTAGTGTGGGACTCCCCTAAAAAACGGGTTTACCCACTAAAAAACCTCCTCTACTCTTTAGGATTCTAAAATGGAATTGTTTATCACATTACGTCAGGCTAGGCCTTCATGACGAGCTTCAAGTCATATGGCAAATACAACCTTAATAGTGATAATATAGCTTAATAGTTTATTAATAGCTTTGGACTAACATTAGAATTTCGAACCCATGGGATTGTCTGAAGTAGTTGATTTTTAACCTTTTCCACGAGACTCTTTAGTTTAATCTATTACAAAATTCTATGGGGAAGATAATATACAAAATCATGAAATAGTAACAACTAGTAAAAGAGTAAAATAGCTATTTAAGGTTTTAAAAGGAACATTATTTCACTGAAATAAGAATAGAGACCAGGGAATATCTTATCAACCAGGCGCAGGTGGTGTTATAAAATCCTTAAGCCAGCAACTCTGTTAGCCCGTTGCAGTATGTGTTAAGAAGCTTTGAGCCCATATTTTGTTTTAAATCCCCATGCGAGGGTTTTTTCAAGGAATATCATGGGTAATTAAGGTTCATATTTTTTCTGGATCAGATCATTCTGTTTTATTTTTTAAATCAAATAAAATTTTTAATTTTAACATATCTCCATAAAAAAAAACCAAGTAAACATACTAAATTTGATTAAATCGTGTGATATAATTGTAAAAATACGAAATTACGTTTCGACACAATGGTAACAGTTTCGATAAAGAAGAAAATGGTTTAATGATACATCAATATAAATCACAAAATTACAAAAACGAAAAGTTCAAATTCTAAGAAATCATCTTTTCAACCAAAATTCATTGTAAATTTATGTTTTAAATAAAATAAAAGTAAATTAACTTATCATGCATATACCTACATTGATAAAATTAAAAATTTCTATTATATAAAAAAATCGTAAAATTATTTTAAATTACACATATATTTGTTACACTTTATCGTTTTGGCACACCATATATGCATGGTAAGTTGTCATCTTTTGTTTTCTCTCTTGAAGTTATGCTATTATTTTGGTAGAGTTATAGCTGAAGTACCGATACACATATTTTAACCCATGTGCTATAGTTTCATAATGGTTGGTGATAACCATAATTTGTATGCATGCAATGTGATGGAAACTTCCTCTACTTTATTTTAGGGAAAAATTTAAATTCAAGAAAAACAATAGTCTTAGAGTTATAAGCAAAATACAATAAAGTGCAGATTTTCAATTAAAAATGTCGAAAAAACACAAACAATTTTCGGACAAATTTTATTTTCGGAGCACCCCAATATAAAATAGAAAACAGCAAAGAAAATTAATACTACATTTTTTCCGCCAGAGGCTATTTTACTGTACGTTTTTATTGGACTATATTAGCAATAAACAATAAAAAGACTGTTTTTCTGTAACCAAGAAAATTTTTGATTATTACACTTTTATTGGCATTCGAAGTAGTACAGTAAGTTAATACATAAAAAAAAAACTTTAAAAAATCCAATATCAGAAATAAACATAGCAAACTATTTAAAAAGACTGTAAGGTAAATAATATATTTGCAAATAATCATTTGTTAAAAAAGAATATAAACATTTTACCTATAAGAGCGTTCCAGCCATTCAGAAGCCAGTCGTAACTGCTACAGGAAATGGGGGATTTCACCTCAACGATCTTGGACCAATGGAGCTTTTCTTTTAATATTTTCAGCTCAATATTCCGTTTCATTAACTTCATTTATATCTGAGGTAATTTCTACAGAATGCAGTTGAAACCTTTGGGGCCAAAACCAAACATTTTGTATAACCCATAAACGTTTTTCTTTAATGTTCATGAGTTTCATTGAAACCTACAATGGCATAAATTGTTGGCTATGACACATAATAGACTATTCTGTACGCTTCTTAACATGTTAAACTGGCTCAATGTTTTGTTGAAATGATGTTTCTTTCGCTCTGACTTCGTAGTAAAATCCTAGAACTTTACAATCACCTTTATCGTTATACTAATTACTCTTTATTGTCGTGATGTACCATGATAACAACTGACTTAAAAAGCTGTCATAAAATATGATAAGTTAAAAATAGTTTGTGAAGTTTGGAACCAAACTTGAATGATGTATTATTGTCACTGTATACCACTAATTAAAATTCCACTTTGCATTTCTGTCTCAAAAGAAATAAAACTGATTCCTAAAACAGTATTATTGAATCAGGTCTATGTCAGACCGACCAATGGCAAACTTACTTTAGCTGTAATGTGACATTAATTTTCATATTGTATGAAGCGTAGTTCAATATGCTTATTAAATTTGTTTTAGGCGAAATGATTTCAATGCGAAGTTCGATCAACTGTAATTTTTTAATCGGTTATCTTTTGATGTTGGGTGTGCACCATTGTTACTAGTGTAAAACGCATGTTATTCATGGAGACATAATTAAATGTACATATTGAACTAAGCTTACTTTTTTGGACTCCTTGTAGACCGTCCTCCCTTGGAGGTTCAAGGACAATGAGGACTTTGGGAAGTAGACTTTGAGACTCAAAATCAGTTTGCAAATAATTTAACGATATATATATCCCAGGTCAACTTTAAAACTGATATAATAGTTGCGAAGTTGGAATTGCGCACAGCATAAGTTATCACACATAACAAGTAGCAAGTCTTTTGGCTGTCCACTATGACAATTTGCCCTCCCTCATCCACGTTCTAGACAGGAGGGGTTGATGTCATCCGGGAGACATGGACACCCCGAGCTAAGGAACATGAATAGATAGTCGGTTGGTTGGCCTTTTTGAGGACAGAGCGGACCGCATGTTTGAGCATGCCAATCAGTTGTCACAGGAGCACAGGAGTTGGCCCTCTGAGTGTTCAATCGGCCGTCTGCTGCCCCACTTCTCACCCTTTCTATTTTTTCAGTATCCCGTTCTTCTGTTGGCTTGCGCAAAATACCTCTTAGAATCTAGGTCAATTTTCCTTAGCTTTACAAACAAAAATCCTTATTTCTGATTTTTTACTATGCTTGGCAATTTTAATCAATATATTTATGGTTAGGTAGTTAAGTTATACATTTAAAATTCTTTTAAAGATGTAAAACATTTAATTCTAGAATTTTTAGATATTTATCATTTTATCTTCAAATATCCATGATTTGGAAACTGTGCAAGTTACAAATTTTAAAATCGATATGCTTTTGGATCCTGACAAGTTTGTTAAATTTTCTAAACTTACAGTTGTTTATATTTTATGAATAATAAAAATTTACATGTAGACTGGCAGATAATACATGGTTCAAGTTTATCGTACGCCTGTTAGTTAATGGATACTCTGTATAATTTACCAAGATTTTTCTGCAAGTAAATGCAAACAACTGTATTGATTGAAAAATGATCATAATATTTTAAGAAGAAGAAATGTTTCAAGTCCTTTTATGTACTTTTATATAATCAAAAAGTTGTATGACTTCATTGAAATAAAATAAGGAACAGAGAATATCTTATCAACCGGGCGCAGCTGGTGTTATAAAAACCTTTAACCAGGAAGCTCTGTTAGTCGCTTGTAGTATGTGTTAAGAAGCTTTGAACCCTTTTTAATTTAAGCCATAAAGTGAATTATTTTATTTGGAGTGGTACTTTTAAAGTGTGTGAGATTAAAACAATTTCAATAAACTGTATCATCCTTTCATATTTCCAAAGCTTTGCAATTGTTACAGTACTTCTAGTTGAATCTCACCATCCAAATTTGAACGTTATACAAATTAGTAATACTAAATTATGATTATGAAATTCATAAACGAATTAAAAGTAACAATTTATAATAAACATAATCTATATTTATAAAAAGGTATGTGTATTTTTGACGTCGATAACTATATTTATATATAAAATACGTTTAAGGCCTTGTTTATTGTAGCCTTCAGGGCTTAGCCTAAGGACCATCATAAAGTTATACATAATAGGGGTTTTAGGAGTAATTTATCTAATACACAATGTTTGGTAAAAAATGCTTCCTTAGATTTGACATACTTCTAAATACTTGGTTTTACTTCTAAAATAAAATGACATAGTGATTCACATGAAAAGTTTTGAAAAAAAAATACAATGATAAATAGATTAGTTTTAGTTTGGTTTTATACCTGAAAAAAACTGTGAGTTCACTAATATCCGTTCACCTTGGCCTGGACTGCCGCTGTCCACACTAAACAATTATGGGGATTAAAACCTAACCTAACCCCTAAAAACCTTTACTCTGATACTACAGTGATCACCTGAAAACCGTTGTAGACGGGTGTGCAGCTAGTTTCATATTAAGAAAAACAAAGGTTATATTGTTAGGACAACTCATAACTTCTATGAAGGTTAATCACTCCCCCCCTCCCCAACGGCAAACATCACAGCACCCTGGAATTTATTAGGCTACGAAAGCGGGCAAACCTACATTGGTGTCCTGAGAAAATCCACGAAGATATCATTTGGACACCTGCACCGCTAAGGTGGTCGTAATGAAACCAACTTCAAACGGTGACATTCTCCTCCATCTGGAGGCCTTGAAAGGTAGGCGGATGTTGCGGTCTCGAGATGGTGGGTAGGGTAGCTGAAAACGTCGTTATCCCGGACAAGCGAATTATTGTCATTTCGAGGGATATAGATTCTTTCACTGATATATCTCGGCGTCTTCGGCCTCAGTGAGACACGCAAATTCTATGATAGCCGATCGTAAAAGTAACACTTGAAGGTGGTAATACTTGATCTTTCGAGGAAATAAGATACGAGGTTTTTCAAACTTGGTCATATCCACATGAGAATTCTCATCTTCTTGGTGAATTTGAGATCAATAGTCCTTAAGTGTTTTAAATTCCGGTGCTATAAGCATCGTCACTGCTAGTGTATATGGAAAAAAACCTTGCTAAAAAAGGGAACAGAGGGGCATACATCCTGTGATTATCCGGGTCACTAATTCCTCTGCAGTGAAGTCATGCCTTGCTCCGCAGCTGTTGACCATGTTGCTGGTTCCAGGGCGCCTAGCGTTTTTAGGGTAGCCCTGGAAACGGTAAACAAGAAAAGCGTAGAAGATGAATAGAGCATAGTCTTTCATAGAAACGGAAGGGTCCGACCTTGGTGACCCAAAAAAGGGGTTCCTCCCTAAGTAATTTGAAAACTTTTCTAGGAGAAACAAGGCCTACAAGAGAAACAAGGTCAGGAGAGGGGTCAGGAGAGCCCCTCATAACGTATATAACAGATTCCCTCCTTCCTGTTTAATTCCTTAATGGCCATATTGTATTGCAAGCAAAAACTTTTATAATTTGAAAACTCAAATCAAACTATCACAAGATCATTATATTACTTCTTTTTGTTAAAATATTTTAATTAAATAATTAATTTTAATTTACACATACTTTGGTTTCAGTATATGTTAATTAATATGAGTCACAAACTGTACTATGATAGTTTACGATTTATTTAAAATAAAACTACATGATTAGCATTCCATTGCCTTAACTTTTTATAGTTTGAAAAAATTGCATGCATTTTTTGCTTGACACCTAATAAAAATTACACCAAATTAGTATACTGTTTCAAATAAAAAAATGGGACAAAAAAAGTAAATTATGAATACAACGCATCTTATGGTTACAATTCTTCACTGTTTTAAACTGGAAGTAAAAAAAAACTAAAAAATATTTTTAAGGAGGAAGAAACGAAAACAAGATCTACAATTTTACTTCTTCCACTCTCGATTTAAGCTTGTTTTCTTGTTCAAAGGATGAAAAGGAAATTACAATTACCAAGTAATACACGACATCCGAACACCCAAAAGCTTTTACATCCTACTGTGCAATGTCTACCTTGAGAAAAAAAATATCTTTAAGCCGATAGCATATGATTTATAATTTATAATTTATATTACATCCATTACATCATCTCTTCAATGACTCGTTTATTACGGTAATTTTTTCCATATTGATGAATTCAACAAAATAATTAATGGAATGACGAAAGCTTCTTTGAAGAGGTGATAAATATTTACTTAAAATGGCAATACATTGTATAAGTGCTAATGTTGGTTTGTTTAAACTCGAAATTTCAATCAAATCATGTTAATAATTTTAGTAAATGTTACTTACAATCAATTAATCATAATGTGTATCATAATTGTAATATACTATTTCAACTTGGGTTGCGTTTTAAAAGAAGCAACCTACATATATGTTACATTATAAAAAGTATATTTAGGACAAAATAATATTTTTGAAAATATTATGTACTTATGGGTGGATAAATATTAAGCAGAAACTATCGTAAACTATCACCAATTAACATTGAAATCAATAGAAAATTAAATAAATTATTTTGTGTTAAAAATTTCAGAATAATTGAGTTACAATTTTAATTTCATGGGAGTTTTTTTTTTTTTTAGTTTGATATTCTTAAAAAGTAACATTTTAAAATAATATAACTAATGTTACAAAGACAGTTAAAATATTATTTAACAAACTAATTAATTATGCTACAATATTTAATTTGCCAATTAATTAATAAGTACGGCAAATAAAAGAAAATCCATTCAGAGAGTTAGTTTAGTTTTATGCAGTTTCATGTAATATTGAAAGTATGTTTTCAACTTGTTTAAATCAGAGGATATAAAGGACATTATTTCAAATCGCGGCGTGGAAAGAGATCGGGTCCTAAGTGATTTAGAGCCGTTTAAATAAATTACACCAGTCCAGCACTACTGCCGCCTTTGCTTCCATTCTCGCCTCTCTACACAGGCATAATGCTGATTTTTTTTTTTTTTTTACCTTTGTAATAGATTAAAATTAATACACAGGGTGTTTCCGGAACACCTGAAAATATTTTCTGTACTTGTTTCTTAGGTCAAGGCAACAAAAAAAACATCATGTAAATCAATGTCCTAAAACGCTTCGTTAAGCCACTAGCCACAATTTTGTTTTTCACACATAATAAGTTTTATTTCCGTGACGGATAGTTGTACTAAGTTCATATTTGGTATGGACTTTAATTACATCAATAATTACATCAATATCCATATCAAGAAAAACATAGTTTTTTTTTAATATGTATTTTCAAAATGGTGGCCATAAAAAATTTTGAAACTCAAATATCTCAAAACCTGTAAATGTTATTAACATTTTACAAGAGACAAAAAAAGTTGACAAATTAAATGATCTAACTAAGTAAATCAAAATCTTAAGGATCGGAAAACAAATAACTGAGTTATAGGGATTTTTCTGCAAAAAAAAAACAACAAAAAAAACATTGATTGTCCCTTAAAATTAATGAAAATTTTTTTGTTATTTTAGTAGATAAATCACAGCAACTCCGTTATTGTTTGTTCGATCCTTACAATCTTAGTATAATTGGTTAAATAATTTAATTTTTCAATTTTTTTGTCTCAGGTAAAAGTTTTATAAAATTTACTGTTTTTTAAATATATTTATGTTAAACATTTTAAATGGCCGCCATTTTAAAAATACACATTGGACAAAATTTTTTTCCTGAAAATGGAAATTGGTGTCATAAAGGTTCATACCAAATATGAACTTAATATGACAATCCTTCATGGAAATAAAAATTATTATGTGTAAAAAACTAAATGCCGTCTAGCGGCTTAACGAAGCATTTTAGGACACATTTTTATGTTATGTTTTGGATTGTCTCAACCTAAGGAACAAAATGCACAAAAATTCTTCAGGTTGTTTCTAAACCTTTGAATGTAATTTACCAAATCTAGAAATGACCCATTTAAAAATTTTCTCCCAAACAATTGTAGTCGTAATATTGTAAAAAAATGACGGCTTAAATAATAACCTTGTACATCTACATTTGCAAAAGAGCATAAATAAACTTTTACTCATATTTCAAGATGAAATGTAGGCCCTTTTCTCTAAATCAACCCAACATCGACTTAAGACTTCACAACCTTATCTATTAGTCTCCATCCCCGCACATTTAGTCTGATATAACATTTTTTTTTTATTTTGTAATAATTTCCATTACAGCACAGAGGGTCAGCACGGTAATCTAATACTTATAAAGATTACTAGTTAATATTTTATCCCTGAACATTATCTTAATGACCAGGTCCAATAGGGGACAATGTTGGTAATTTAGATCTCTTTTAATGGTAGGCTTATAACGAAACTCAAACAAGAATCGTAAAGGAACAATTTGCTGATGTGCAAGTTTTTAATTTCTACTAAAACTCTACTTTCGTCAAATGAGAATCAAGTATTGGTCTAGGACTAATATTTTAATGTGAAACTCGTACGTTAAAAATTCACTAAGCAACGGCTTCCAATGCATTTTTTAATGACGTACTACTTAATGGCGTTATATGTAATATCATTATTAGGGCTATTGAAACGGTTCTAGATAAAGATAGCAAAGTTATGAGTAAAATTACATCAAAGTAATACCTCTGCTATTTAATGCTATTAAAGCCACCACGCATTTGAGGGTAATGAGACCAAACCGGATTAGTAGCCATTAGTGGTGGATAGCGTAATTGTTTAATGTTGTGAAGTACTGATTGTTACTGTACACGTGTTATCTCCCTGTGTCAAACTTTAAAAGCCCATTACAAATTATGAACAGATTAAAGATTTAAATCATAGTTTATAACTCGTAACTGTACATAAATTACATACAATCTACAAAAAATATATATTATTCTATAATTTTCATGATATTTGGTCCTTTTCTTTAAATGTAAATTTAAGCAGTATTTTTTGCTTTCGAGAAATATCTGTTATAATTACAGCGATTGCTTAGAATTGTTACAAAAGTATTTCGATGTTTTAAATACAAAGGTAGAATAAAGATCTCACCTAATAATAGTTTTTGAAAAAGAATCATACTTTATGAAGTGTCCTAGGGGGGAAAATGTTACTTTTGTTATATTCACATTTTACTTAATAGTAAATGCAAATTGGCCCTATCGTAGATTTTTTAATATTAATTACACTATTCAAATATTTTACTTTCTATGAGCTACATTCTAACAAGAGTAACTATTAAAACTCACTAAAATGTAACTAAAAATAATGATGTGGCTGCAAATATTTAAGAGCTTCTATTGACTATTTTTAGATTTTATTTATTTACAAACTGTCTACACTTTAACTATTATTAAAAAAGTATATATTGTTATGAGAAACCACATGGGAGTTAAAGTAAAAACCATCCTTCTATTCAAAAAGTGGTTTTAAATGAAAAAATGTCCCGATAAAATTATATAGAGGCCTAACAGAGGCCTAATAGATGTATCCTTTGTGTAGGTTAACATTTTTCAACTTTTATGATAGTTAATTTTATTACACGTTTTACCTACGACGTTGATAATTAATTACCATTTTATAGAATTTAATATTAGTTTTAGATACTTAAGATTTGAAGTAGGGCGTTTAAAAATAAACAGGAAATGATTTTTTTTTATTATTAGTTACCGACCTCATTAGTCCAATTATTTTTACTATCTTCATAATACAGGACCTTTGAAATTTATTCAATAAAACAAACTTTTCATTTCGGGTTCGCGTATTGAAGGGCTCCCTAAAATGCCTTTACTTATAGTCGCAATATCTTATATATAGGCTATATATAATAAAGTCGTGTTAGTTATACCACTTATATCTCAAAAAGGGTAAAATAATTTTTCTGTAAATTGGTGGGAGGGTAGCTTAGAACCATGAATAATATATAGGATACATTTTATAAAAATTCCTCCATAGGGCTCCTCCTCACACGTGTTCAAAGTTATCATGTTATTATTATGGAAGCAACATTTTTGTATTGAAACATATGATTACATCAAGGAATAGTTTTGTAAACAGTTGTTCTCATTTAAATTATTGAGGGAAGATTGGTAATAAAACAAATAGTAACTATTATGGAATTGCGGCGAGTGAGCTTAGCGAACGAGCTAAACCTGACGGGTGATCACTGAGTGAGACTGACTCATAACGAAATCCCAGGAACTACCGAAAGGATTTTCTTGAAACTTTGAACACAGGTTCATCTTGCCTCTTAGGTGATAACTAAGAAACGATTTTACAAAATTTCTGCAGGGCTCCGACCCCTTGGCATTCGAAATTTCAATACAATATTATAGTAAGGGCAAAATTTAAATGCGAATTAAAAAACCTGCGGGGTTGAAATTTGGAGTGATTTCTTTGGTAATAGTTGCTCAATAAAAAAGTGTTTTGTACATCTCCATTAGGGCTTCGTCCCACAGAAGATCACAATTAATATATAGCCTATACGTGTTGAAATTCGCCATAGACGATTCTCTTTGCTCATAGGTATTCATTAAGAAACAGTTTTACAAATATCGTTTTTGAAGTAATATAGTGCTCAACCCCACTGAAAGTCCAGATTACGTTAGAGCCTCCAGGTTCAAAATTTGACATGAACGTTTCTCTTTGCTCATAGGTACGGCACTAAGAAACGGTTTTGCAAATATAGTTTTTGAAATTCTTTAGGCATCTACCCCACATGTCTTGAAAATTACTCTAAGGCCCATGGGGTTGAAATTTGACATGGACGTTAATCTTTGCTCATAGGTGCTCAATAAGAAATGATTTTGCAAATTTCCTTTAGGGCTCCACAACACAGCACCTCAAAATTACCATGGATCATAAGGGGCTTAAATTTAATGTGGATGTTCCGTTTTGCCAATAGATGCTAAGACGTTTGCTAAGAAATGGTTTTGTAAATAAAGTTTTTGATGTTCTTCAGGGATCCCCCACACGACTACCAAATTAATCCTTAGCCTAAGGGGTTGAAATTGGGCATTGACGTACCTCTTTGCTCATTGACAGTTTAAAAAAAGTATTTTTTGACGTTCTTTAGAGCTCCGCCCCACATGACTTCAAGATGACTGTAGGGCCTACGTGGTTGAAATAGGACATAGTATCCTATTTGTTCATAGGTTCTCATAAAGAAAAAATTTTGTAAATATCCTTCATAGCTCTACTGACACTACATCATTGTTTCAATGTCATTCTTAAGGAAGAAGATTTTGTTGCTCTTTAAAGAGATTTTACTAACTATAAAATACATTTAATCACAGGCGAAGCCGTCACGGGCAACAGCTATTGAAACGAAATTTACATTTACAACTTACACAGTGTCCCTATTTTATTTATTTATTTAGAATACGACAGTGATTGTGAAGGTTGAGATAGCTGCATTGTGCTTCATTAATAAATAACTTAATTTGGCGTACACATAAACCTATGCTTCCATATAACATGTTTAATACTTCATTGGGTCGTTAAATGCATGTATAAAATAGCAAATTTTACCTCATGAAAATAGCTTTTATGCCTAAAATGTTACGAAATAATTCCATAATTTTGGCTAATATATATAAAATAACAATTCCAATTGTTTTTGGACCCTCGGTCTATTCTCTTTAATGAATTTTATATAGAAATTACCTTTTTGAAACGAAATATAAGAGTTAATGTAGTTTTTATTTAACACTCCATGAAAGTTAACTAAAATATGTATTTAAATTAGTCTGAAAACAATTGTAAAAGCAATGCAATGAGCTTACCGTAATATTTATCAGCACGCATAATGTTTTCAGTTGATGTGTGTAATATACAATGCCCAAAATTGTTGTCATGCATGGTGTTATCTTTGTAATTCTCGTAATATTTGCATATCGCGAACATTTGACGGTGTGCAAACATTTTCACTTTTGTATATTTTACTATTAGGTATGTAGTAGCTTATCAAACGGATTTAAATCACCTAAAATATTTTTAGAAAATTAAAATTCCATTGATACTAAAATATGTGACCACCAATTGTATTTTAATTCAATAAGTATATACTTGCAAGTAGTGGAGGAGCATTAAAATGAGGGCCGAGGCTCTGAGAATTCAAGACTTCCCTTTCTACGTCAGATTAGGTCCTTCCTTTGATCTATATGTAAAGCTTCTCGTGAATTATTGCTTTCTTTGAGTGAAAACATCGCTTTCTTATTTGTTGGTCAAAATTTGAATTTAATAATTTACTATTAAAGCTTTAGAGTAATTTCAAATAAAAAAATATATAAAATTTGTTGCATTAGTGGTGCTTCACCCTCTACATACTTCTAGGGATTTACTTTTCTATTTCTGTTTTTATAAATATGCAGGCGAGCAAGACTCTGTTGTCTAACATAGTAAATTTTTTCGAATATGTAAAATCTATAGTTTTCAAATTCAGTTTTTTTTAATTATTGATACAATAATTGGTCGGGAATTTTAAAATACTTTTAGTTAACATACCTATTTTTTGTAAAAAAAATTATTCTAAAATTGCTAATAGTGGTTAATAAATGAGTAACGGAAAACTTGGAGTACAAGTGAATAAAAAATACAGCGTTTGATTGAGCTAAAATATAAAATAACATAAAAAAAACGTTGAATGACAAAATAAATTTCCACTCAAAAATATTTAATGCAAGCTGTTTTGTTAACTTATTTAGATGATCAAATATACCTGAGACCACCTTTCAAACCCCTGATTCTATACTCTATACAATATATACTCCACTCTCGTGAACCAAAACTGTTCCGGGGTTCTACAGTCATAAATAAACTGTTATAGTTAAACATTTATAACGTGCTCAATTATAATTAAACCAATAGGTTTAATTATAAATGCTAAGTGTTAGAAATTATCTTATAGCCCAAACCATACATACAGTCTGAGTAAAAAATCAACAAAATGTTTTATTGTTGTCATTGTCTTAATTATTTTCAATCCGATTTTCAAAATTAAAATGTCGTATTAATAGAAACATTTGTGAAACCTATTTCGGTATAAGGCGCTCTGGTTCATGACACTGGTCTTAAGAGTTTTAAAATAAAAGCATAAAAAATAAACTATATATATATATCGTATGACATTAATATCCCGCCACCAACTTCAGAAAAATATAAAACATTCTCAGCGGTGCTTAGCACCTGCGTCAAAACATATAAAAAACTAAACTAAAAACATAAAGTTATGATCTCTCTTTATAAAGCTAAATCCAGGGCGCTAAGCCATTGCAGCCCAGCTTCACTTGCACAATGCATCCCAATCAAACCTTCGGGGAAAGCACTCAAAGGGCACTCACTGACTATGTGAGTCATAGTCTGCAACTCAGCTCCACAGCGGCATGACAGTCTTCTGTCATTCCCCATTTGTATTTCCAATAATTACATCTTCCCACACCAGTGCGGAATCGATTGAGAACAGTCCACTGCTTCCGAGGAAGATCCATACCACTTACTGCTAAGGTTGGGTCAGCAATTAAAAATTGATTCCGGCCTTGGAAGGAGTCCCAGGAGGAAGTCCAGTCGGTATGGATGGAAAAGTTTATCTCCGTCAACTGGGATGCTGTCCGCAGTGGTGGTCTTCGTGACCTCAATCTGCCCATCTCCTGGGGTAGGTAATCATGGATGGGTAGCTGTGGAGAGGATACGATCTTATTATATTCCCTAGTAAGTGCCTCCCTTCGTCTTATTTCAGGTGGAGCGATATTACACAGCACTCGGAGCCAGGGTACAGGTGTTGCCGTGAGTGTGCCAATTATGGCTCTCATAGTCCTGTTCAGTTGGACGTCGATCTCTCTGACATGCACACTGTTCAGCCACACGGGAGCACAGTACTCTGCGATTGAGTAATCCAGGGACAAAGCAGTCCCTGGTTTACTCAACCGCAGAGTTAAAAAATAAACTAAAAAAGAAAGTTTGAATTTTGAAATGTATTATTGTACTAACCATATTCATTTACATAAAATTAGCTGCTTGGGCAAAATAGCTTCATACCAAATTCTACACTTAAATTGTTGAGTTAAAATTGCATTATTTGTTATTTTTACTTGTTTATAAACAGAAAGTACACCTTTAAATTTTATAATGCTGTTCGGGGAAACTCTTTTTTTTATTGGTGTCTTATGTTGCGGTCCTTTTAAATGACTGAAACTATTTAGATTCATATGTATATTTAACATATTCTAGGCATTTTGAACTTAATATTTAAAATCTAATTTTCGGATTGCGTATAAAAATTACAACAACAAAAAGGGTACGTTATAAAAACGCATGTAAGATATTTGCATTACCAAATTTTGATTGAAGTTCATTGCATTGCATTCCAAGGGGTGTACAAGACAAATCATAGTTTTGTTTTATATTTATAACATGATTTTAAAAGCAAATTCCTTCTAGATTTTGTATTTTGAATTTCATTTTATGTAAAAATTCAATATTTAAATGGTATACTCTAATCAAGAATAATGTTCAATAACCAAGAACACTATAAATCAAATATTTCCATTAAAATTTTAATATTTTATGTAATAAACAGTTGAAACAGATTGAACCTAAATTTAAATTTTTGAATTAGAAGTTTATTTACAACATTTAGGAAACAAGACGAAGTGGTAGTGACCTAGTTGATTAGAAATTCTTCTCGGAGTCTAAGTTTCTTAAAGTGAGTTTTAATTAGTGCCAACCTTCAACAACAACATTGGATTTAAAGTTTAAACGAAGTGGTGAAAATCAGGGCCGGAGACCGAGTTCTATGTGAGGCAATGTGTCAAAGTTATACCGTTGATGTTTAGTGCGTTGATCATGCTTTTTAAAAGCACCACTGCATTACAACTTACAGTTGTTATTGTTAAAATAACCTAGTTGCAGCAGACCTGCTCCTAAGCAAATTCCAAACGGAATTAATGACAAATTTTTATGTATCCACAAAAACAATGCGGTTGAGTATGCAGGTTTGCCACTATATGGGTTTTGTAAGGAAACATAACTTAAACCCTACCTAGTACATACTAAATTTAAGTTCAAAACGTACATACCGAATTTTATCAAGTTATGGTATTTTTAAATATTCCCCATAAGCCCGTGGAGAGTAGGCTACGCATGTTTGCTGTCATATGAGCTTTTGTAAGCAAATATAAGTTTAAAACTTTCTAATGAATATTTTGACCAAAATTTGATTAAGATATGTCAATATATAAGCAAAGTTAATACAAAATTGTTTGGTTTTTATAGTTCTTTCATGTGTTATTATACATAACAATTAAATTAAAGATATTACAGGTGAAAAATGCCCAAAACCCTTTTTGACTCTTTTATAAACCCATAAAACCCAGTTCCGATGGTCCGATCTAGATTGTTTTCTAGCTTAACCTGAAGAATTTCACTACACCTCAGTACAAAATTCTATCGAAATCGGAGGTTGCGCTCGAGAGTTATCGGAGTTATCGTTATCTAACGATCTAACGGTGTTTTTTGCTTATAGGGACCTCAAAACAAAAAAGTATCATGGTCCCGGGCTTGGGTCTTAACGTGACTACTACAATATACTACTACGTTATAGCTTATTCCCTTCAGATAAATTCGCTAAAATTATAAATTTACTACCTAAATATTCAGAGTAATTTACCGATTTTTAAATTTACTTACACAATACTGCTTCTTCGGCCAACCGTTAAGTCATTAACGGTCAAGGGTTTCCAAACCGTTAAGGGTTTCTTGGAAAGTTTCAGATATAAAACATGGAAATTACTATTCCTACTTATTAGTTGGCTTAGCGTCGCCAAAACGTTTTTTCAACAATAATACAGATATACTTTTAATAGAGTTGGATACATTAATAAAATAAAGACTTTAATTAAAGACGAGTACCTAGGGGGCATTTGGTCGGTGAATTTCAATTAAATTCAATTCATTTATTGATTTTACCACAAGGGTTACATCAAATACATAATTACATGCAACGGTAATATTTCACATTAAGTACATGCTATGTTTGTTGGTTGGTATAGCCTACAATAAATAATATAAATAAATACGTTAATAATAAATAAACAAATAAACATACATACATTTTACCTGCTATGAACATTCCATAAATTAATTTTATGAATTTATGGTCGGTGAATTTGAAAAATTGTTTTTAATAATATCAGTTACATCTTCATCTCGGGTATTCCTTATTCGTCACAAAAGGCCAGAGCCAATTACAATTTGCTTGCATTGATATATGTGTATACGCTTATTGTTGGTTTAATTTTACCAAAAGATTTCTCGATCAAAGGCGTTATCTAATTAACATACTATGAACGCGTCTAATTTAAATATATAAAAATGGACCATAAAACCCTATGTTCTATTCGGCACTGTGGCTTAAATAAAAAAAAAACATTCGAATTAATTAAATATAAAACAGAGTCATGAACATCCAACCGACTTTTTGTGAATAAAATGTCTAAAATATTCAACGTTGTTTCATTTATTTGGGTACGATTGTCGTACTCATTTTAAAAGACCAATTTCGCTTTAAGAAATGTTTACAAACTACTTCTCCTTTGATGTCTAAATCACGGTTCTCTGATACTATGAAAGAAATTTAATTTCTTTCGAAAAAAACTAATTAAATATCTTCATTGTGATTTTATTCCATGTAATTAAAACTATTTAACTGCCGATTAAAATTCGATGTAATAGTTTTTTATCAATCATCAAATATGGGGGAGCTAATTAAAACAAAGCGGGGGACTTTATTACAAGACGTACCTGAAGAAATTCGAGAAATAAAGGTTTATGAAAGGGCAAATGGCATGTAAAGCACTCCATATTTGACATATTGTCGACTTCTATTAACATTCATATGTGATATCCGTATTCAACCCATATTTAACATATTGTTTCGTCTTTAAAATACAGAAATGAATGCCAAAGTCTTATAAAAATATAAATTGGAACTTCAATTGAATTAATAAGATACTTAAAATAAATAAGCGTTTAAGATAAATAAAATAAAAATATTTATAACCACTTTACTATGCTGGAAACATAAAATAGGTACAAATTATTATTATTTTACTATTCTAAAATATAGTTTTATAATGAAATAAACAAACATACAATAAAATTATATAGTAGAAACTGTTGTAGTTGTACGATTATTAGTACCTCACATTGACAATGAGAACTGTCTTATTCCTTTACATGCAAATATACCATTCTGTTATGGATTTATAAGATACTTATAAAGATAAATGCTAAAGTGATCTTGTACCATAAAATGCTAATTAAAGTAGGAATAAAGACTTGAATATCCTATCAACCCGGCCCAGGTGGTGTTGTAAAAACCTTAAGCCAGTAAACTGTGTTAGTTGGTTTCAGTGTGTGTTAAGAGCTTTATATTCCTTCTTTTGTTTTGAATCTCATTGTGCAACTTAGGTTAAAAGAGACGTTCTTAAACAGCATCATTTACTATTTATCTAGTTTTTTTTTTACTATAATCCTGTTTTTAATTGCCATAAACTTTTAATTTAGGTATTAGTAATAATTTGTAAATAGCTTGAGTGAGCACTTAGTTATTTGGTTAACTATTATTAATAAAATCATTTCAAGTTACTTAAATAAACAGGGTGTCTGGCCTAGTTTTCCAATACCTAATGTTTTGTTTTATTTGTAGGTTAAACATGATAACTATATGTCAATATTAATTAATATTAGTAATTTTTTATTCACAATTCAAAGACAATTTTTATTTATTGCCATTCGTCTTTAAAGATAACTAGTTAGTAGGCTAGTTGCAATCGAAGTTAATCCCCTCCCCCCACGAAGAATGATATCAAGCTATACTCCAAAACCAAACAGTAAAATTAAAAAGAATTAAAAATTCATTGAAATATTACATGGATAATAAAAATCATAATTTTTATAATTGCATACATAAATACAACTATTTTAAATATAGTGGACAGACAGTAAAATCTATTGCAATTTTATTTTATTATGAGATAGATTGTTTTAGGGACATTCAGGAGAAATGCAATTACGCATGTAGGTGAGGGCCTGTAGTGCGGGACTACCCTAAATAGACGGTTTTACCCACTAAAAACCTTCTATACTCTTTATGGTTCTAACGTGCAATTTTTTATCATGTTACGTAAGGCTAGAACTAAACTTGGCTTACGCCGGTGGGGCTCGCTCCTTATCCAGAAGATAGGTCTAGGAATTTGGACCACTTCGTAGAACAGATCGGGTGTCTTGTCAGGAGAATGGCAGGGACGAATTGTGACAAACAATACTAGTTGCTCTCATCGTCCATAGTCTAGTCACAGACCATGTCCACCGAAAAAAACACCGAGTACTATTGTAGCCTTCAGGTGGGGCCTTTCCCAACAATTCAGTCAGTGGAAGAAGGTGTGTTCCGCGTCCCGGGGAGTAGATGCAATCCGATGAACCAGTTTTGCCTATCCTGTTCAGGAACTACTTGAAATGGCCGTGACCTGTTAGGAACTGCGTGAGGTAGTAGTCCACTTCACCATGCCACCATTCCATCCATGATTGGACCTGCTCGATGAGTCGAGCAGTTTATCGTCCTTGGATTTCTTGCTCCCAGTTGTGTTGCCACTGCTGGAAGGTTCGGGCACGTTCTTCGGATCTTGCTGCGTCCTTGCCGATTTCGCCTTGTCTCTGATAGATCGCATTATTCTCCTCTGCCGAAAGCTCGACAGGGAAGACCCCTTTAACCACCATGACTGCAGGCTTTTTTATACTGTCCGATAGTTTAACATATCTTGAGCGCAGCAGCTTGACACTGAACCCCGGGCTAGTTGATACTCTAGAATTACTTCGTGAGAGCTTCTGCTCACACCTCTGCCCCATAAAGGAACACGGACTGGACTGCGAACATCAATAAACGTCATCTGCTGAATCGAGGACCCCCGACATTGGCCATTAGCATACTAAGATAAGATACCATCTTAGCAGCCTTGTCCGCAGACCGGAAGATCTGATCCCTCCAGCTTAACTTGTTGTCCACCATAACCCCGAGGTACTTGGCAGCACGCGTTGACTGGACCACTTCCCTTTCCTTTCACAACGGGTGACGGTGTCAATTCTCTTCCTTGTGAGAATAACAATCTCCATCTTGGTCAGGGAAAGCGAAAGACCAAGTTTGTAAATTCCAGGCGTTGACTACACTCATTACCTGGTTTAACTTTAGCTCGTGCAGCTCAACATTGCGTGTGGAAATGAGGCTCGCAACATCATCAGCGTACCCAACTAAGATGGTTTCCTCAGATATTTCGGATCTCAGAGGCTGTCATATGCGACAATCCTGAGATTCGGGCCTAGTATAGAACCCTGCTTGGCACCGGAGGTGACTTCCATCGTCCGCGATCCATCGTGGGTGTCGTACATGAGACCTCTAGAACGGAGATAGTCCTCGATGAGCCGCAACAGATACGTTGGAATACGAAATGTCTTGCAAAGCTCATCCAATATATCGACCCAGTTTGCCTAGTTGAAAGTATTCTTGACATCAAGCGTACCAAGATGTACTCAGCGGGAGAAATGATTGTGGCTCTCGGCTCTCTCAACAGCTTTCTGGACTTCGGCAATCTCATCAATTGTTGATAATCCCCATGATAACTAGGGCAAAGGTCCCCGACGAAAACTATAGCAGAAATCATGTGGGAACGAATCAACATTTCAAAAAGTTTTCCCGCAGTGTCCAACATGTTGGAAGGTCTGTCGGACAACGGAAGCTCGGGATCACCTTTTAGAGTAGTTCTTCTAGGTAGGCTTGATCCCTTACTGATAATCACAAGCCTGGTGGTTTCCAGGGCGATGGAAAGACCCTTTTAAACAAGCAGGCATTGTGCATTTTCAGCAAAAAATCTGAATTGGTGGTGAAAATCGTCTTCAGAGTCTCGCTGGGAATTCCGTTAGGGCCAGGAACCTTGTTGCTCTTCAGATTGAGAACGGAGATTTTCAACTCCTAGATGGTAAGGACCGGAAAGTCCATCTCGTTTGAAGGATTTATGTAATTTTACTGCTTGAAGTTACAAATATTCTTTGAAATGTGGTCAATATTAATAGGTATTTTTCTATATTTATACATTTTAACAATCTGCATAAAGTATTAAAAAAATAGCCAATTTAAAAATTGTGTTTATACTTTAAAATCGCATGTGAAAACATTTTCTGAATTAAAAATCAATTACTCATAAAGTAAAATTTGTGATATTTCTCACTCTGATAAATTATTTCAAGCCATCACTTAAAGTCGATTTGTCGGAGAACTATTCAAAGTTATGTGGGACAATCACCTATTTACGAAAGTTCGAGAACTCATTGAAAGTGGTAATAATCGTTTGGCGCCATCGCTGTGGGGTTTTCTATATTGCAGTTACCCTGCTCAAAGTTCAAATAATGTTTTAATATAAACCTTATAATCGAATAATTAAGAATTTACCCTCAATTGTTTTTACTAGGCACAGAAGGTTAGACAATTTATTTATTGTGTCTTTCATGCCCAGAAAAAAAGTTCCTCTAATCTCTGAAAAACTAAGTTTTAATTATATTAAGATGTATACCATTAAATGAATTTGACTAAAAAACAAAATCGCTTTATGTGAAATAAATTCAGTTTTATACAAATCACTCTTTTTAACTGAAAATAATAATTATAACATATACGTGAAATATAATTTTTTATTATAGTGTGTATTCGATTAACCTTTAAACAACATTCTGTAATTTGGGTCCTTTATATAAAATTCTAAATGGTTACGTTGTATTGTTTATTACAAGAAAAATGACGTAATAAAACTTTATTTGGGTGAGCAGGGAAAATTCTTTTACGTACACAGGAGGCCAGTCTGTTGTGTGGGTCAGATAAAAAAATTGAGTACACTACTCATTAAAAAAAAACCCCTTTCACTTTCAGAACAAAGCCTGGGATTGCTTATCGCATTACGTCAGGCAAGGAATACTTTGGCTTTCGCCAATCAGAGGATTTTCTGGACGAAATGTGACAAAAAACCACACTTGTTGTCTGACTGAGTCCACCGACACCACCGTAAGGTGTAGTGTGGCCTCCATCGTTAGTCGTTCCAATCGTTGGAAACGGAAGAATGTGAATCGCGGGGAAGGAATGCTGTCAGGTGAACCGATCTTGCCCATTCTGCTTAGGTGAGATTGAAATCAGCCGAAATCAGATAAGAATTGAATCTGGAAATAGACAATCCCACCATGCTACCCTGCCGTTCCATCCAGGGACCTGCTTGATGAGTCTCACAGTTCAGATTGATGACCGCGACTCTCCAGCTGCCAGCTCTCCTGCCATGTCCGCTAGGTACGCTGACGTTCTTGTATACTTGCCTTGTCCCCTCTCGTGCCAAGAGATGGACAGGAATACCTTCATCAATTACAGGGAAGCCGGCTCGGACACTGCATGAAACGCGGATGTGACCATGAATGTTTGTGACCATGAGTGCAACCATTGATGTTGCACTGGAGTGAGCTTCATCCTTGATAGCTTCATCCTTGATGGCTAGCTGAGATGAGTAACGCTCCTACAACATTGTCCAACGTGCAAAAGATCTGATCCTTACAGCTGAGCTTCAAGTGCACCATTTTTCCAAGATATTGCTCAGCTTTGGTAGTCTGGACTACGTTATTTTCCACGTTCATCAGAACAATAGTCTTAATCCGCCTTTTCGTCAGAACCGATCGGGGTAGAACATGATCCCTGTTGTCAACGCTCATGACTTGGTTCAGTTCTATCTAGACAAGCTCAAAATTTCTTGCAGCGATGAGTGCCGCAACGTCGTTGGCGTACCCAACTAAATCTGTATTGTCTGAAATCTCAAATCTAACTGTATCATACGACATTCCAAAGGTCTGAACCGAGTATCGAGTCTTGAGCATCACCGGATGTAACATCAACCTGACACTGCCCGTCTGAAGATTTCTTGCCCTCAGGCAAGATAAGCCGCAACAGATACACTGAGACGCGGAATGTTTTGCTCATAGTGTCCAACATATCGATCCATCTTGCCGAGTTGAAGAAATTCTTGACATCAAGCTCAACAAGAAGATCTACTCTGCGAGAGACATGGTTGTGAGTAGTGGGGAAATGAGAGAGCTGGCCCAAAACGCATAAATCAAAAGTGACAGGTGATAAGATAAGAAAGCAATAAATCAGGAGATAAAGCTAAAAAGGCAATAAATCCTGCGATAAGACGTGACAAGAAAGCAATAAATCAGGAGATAAAGCTAAAAAGGCAATAAATCTTGCGATAAGACGTGACGTAGCTGCATACGTCATCAACCTCGTAACGTAGGTCATGGTCTAAACCGTGACGTAGCTGCATACGTCATCAACCTCAAAACGTAACGTAGGTCATGGTCTAAACCGTGACGTAGCTGCATACGTCATCAGCCTCAAACGTAACGTAGGTCACGGTTTAAACCAAACATCTACCGCAGGATTCCGCGTTCGCATGCATGGTACTTTTGTATCTATCACCTGTCAATTTGATTTATGCGTTTTGTGCCAGCTCTCCCAATGCGATGTTAAGTGTTGTTCACTACAAACGAAGTTCTAATTAAAACATGTGCTACTGACTGCAGCAGCAGCAAGATGATGCAGCTGTCGGTAAAGCAGCTGAAGTTGTAGGAGGTGAAAAAGCATTAGACACTTCGTTTGATTCCAAACTATAGTCTGCTATCGCATGATACGTGTGTCATGGAGCTGATAATTTGGTAAAGCAGTTGAAGTTGTAGGAGGTGAAAAAGCATTAGACACTTCGTTTGATTCCAAACTATAATCAATAGCCTGCTCCATTGGGAGATGTTAAGTGGACGAGTGTCGGGAATAGAATGAGAAACATCGAGCTCTTGTACGGTTTATATACCCCAGGCGTAGGAAGCGAAAGATGAAAGAAATACAGTTGGTAAACACAAGTGATAGGTGTTAAAAGTTTAAAAGTAGCTAAATCTATCATCTCATTTAAAACACTTAACAAAAATTGGTCACTACAACTATTTCTTTCAGTATCTGTCTTTGTAAAATAGAGAGGATTATTTCTCAACTTACGCTTAAGACGTGTCAAGGTAGATGTACACTTAAACCTTTCATTCTTTGTTTGTACCCTTAATATGCGTTTAGTTCTTTATAAAGTTCTTTGCATCTTCTTGTGTGAAGACTAAACTAACGTGATATCATGCTGAAGAGTCTGTTCCCAATGAAGCTAGGAGTACAACTGATAGGTGCTAGCAACAATAGTATGAGCCAAAGAGTTAAAAAAATCACCCAAAAAAAAACAATGGGTAATTTAAATAAGCCTAATGAGTAATTATCAGCAAATTTATAGCCCATTAAGATAAACAGTAAATGAGTAATTATCTGAAAATTTATAGCCCATTAAGATAAACATTAATGAGTGATTATCAGAAAATTTATAACCCATTAAAATAACACTAATAGTTGCCTATCAGAAAAGTTATGGCCTATTAACGAGATTGATAGGCATGACGTCAATACCCCCACCACCCTACCTCTTCTTGTTTCACCTCCTCCTTTACCTCCTGTTTCATCTCCTTCTCTTGAGCTCTTGCCATAGCGATAAGTCCTTCAGTTGTCAATGGATGTACATCATTAAATCTAAAAAGCATTTTTGGCTCGAGTCCTGTCTCCTTTAGACATTCTATATCATCAGCCATATCTTGTAATTGGTCATATTCCCTTGCGAATATCTTACCATTAATTTCAACCATCAGTTTATAGTAAGACATGGTAGTAGTTGTTGTTGTTGTTGTTGTTTGTGTGAGAATCGAAGAGAAAATGATGTACCGTGACTACTCCAGCTCCTATTATATACCTCTCGCTAGTCACGTGATGCATATTTACTTCCTAAGCTTCATCATTATCTTCCAACTTTACGTCTGTAGTTGTAGATCTTACTTCTTTAGATGCGGTTGTATATAGTTCACTATCGCAGTACTTTCGGGTTGAACTAATGTTTGTAGGTTTATTAGCGTACAGATTAACTTCTAAGAGGTAACCGTCATTTACCAAGACCCGCATCTCATCCATTAGATTATCAAGATGTTCGAAATTCCTAATGTAAGCAGTGTTATAAGATGCACACTTTACTTTCAGAGACATGTTTGTTTTCTATGTAGTACACCGATGTGCGCAGCACGGATTGTAAATATATACTGAGGCATGAGGGTAATGCAAGAGTCTTTTTATAAAGAATAGAAAGTTCAAAGTTCAAGGTCATCTGTAATTTTTTTTTAAAAAAAGGCAACATACCACTATGTGTTTGATCCACATAGTGGTATGTTGCCTTTTTGTCATTATATCTTTATTTAATAGCAATTTACAAACATTTGCTTACAAACTAAACATGATTTGGTGAGACGTGGAGAGAAAGTTCCGTTGAGTTGTTTCCACTGGGCCCATGAGATACCAAGTAGAGAGTGCCGGGTTGAATGTTTCGAAGGTCTTCATTCTGTAGTAGATGTACAAATCGTTTTGGGAGAAAGACTTGGAACTTCGCTTCATCGCCTTCCGTATATGGAGCTTCACTTAAGGTGCAGTTGATGGCATCCCCAATAGAAGTTTCCATCTTTCTGATCGTATGAACGATGTAATGTTTGTCCTCCTTTAGGTCGGAACACTTCTTTGTTGGTAGGATGGATGACTTTGAGTGAGCATTGAATTGCTCAACTAGCGACTGAAGGAACTGCTGCGATGCCATCTTCTTGGTGTTGTTCGTCAGAGGTGTTGTCTCTTCGAAGTCTCGAGTAATACTGATGGTAGGTCATGGGTATGCTCTCGTATTTATACCCAACGCACCCTCCACCACTGATATCATGTTGCAAAAAAGCTGCTAGCCGATATGCATTTTTCAAAGCACATTGTGAGCTTTGATGTTTAATATTTCTTGATGTCATACAAATATTAGTAGAATAGCATTGAAAGTCTCTATCAACTTGCACATTAAACACTTTGCGATTTGTGTATTTCTGTATCCACCTGCTTTTCTCCAATCCCCTAGTGTAGATAGTTGTAAACTCATTACAGAAGTGATTCATAATGTTACCCAGCATGTTGTAATTTGTAAACCCTTCGTCCCATTGTAAGTTGTGGAAATATCTCATCATCCATTTGTTAGTCGTCTTCGCTTTTGTTGTTAAATTATTGAATGGTAGTGGAGGCTCAAATAAGAAAGAATAAACTACAGATGTGTTAATATCCAAAATGACTAATTCCTTAATGATAAACAACCCATCATTCCCACGAAAAGCTTGAAATTCTATAATGCCTTCTTTGCAGTCTATCACTCCCTCCTTATTAGAAAAAGCAACACGTCTGTCCATGATGAGGTCTCGTTGTGAACTGTTTTCCACACCACGGTAGGCGCACTTATACACCAGGCCGTACAGTTCCAGGCGCGTTGATGTATATTTAACGTGGGCATCATCCCCGATAGGCCTACCCCACGGTCCTTTTCTCTTTACTCCTTTCTTTTTCTTCCTAGTCCTCCTTACGATTCACCTTCAGCATTTTTACATGACTCTTCAATTTCCTGCGTTTCTTCATTTATGTAAAAATTCGTTTCATAATTTTGTAGCTGTCTCCACATGTCCACTTCTTGGGGAATCCTGTTAAAAATTGAAGTATCCACTGGTCCATATAAAATGGGAACATATGGTTGTTTATCCAATGTATCTACCAAGTATTCCTTAATGATCGAACTCGAGAATACTAACTGTTTTAGATACCTTGTTATTGGACCTGTCGCGCAACTCAATATGTAAAACTCTTCCTTCGTTAGATGTACCTTGATGTCATGTTTAGTTAAGTCTCTGAATCGAACTAGCTGTTCACCTCGGTTCTTCACAATATCGATTTCGATGTTTGACTCTAGTAGACCTACCCTCGTTCTCCTCCCAAAAGCATTGCTACTTAAAAAACATTCCAAAAGATGTACATGTTTCAAGAAGGATTCCCAAGCAATTTCTGGAAAGAAAACTATCTTCGCTCCATGATTTAAAATTACTATAGGTGAGTAATCCATTGATTTCATTATTCCAACAGAAACACTCTTTGTCATACATGATGAGATTGGATAAAAGATGCGAAGAAAAACTTCCGATAGAATGTTAGGAGAAATATTATCTGTAATCTTCATCTTCTTTTTTCGATCTTTCTTCCCGTTATTCTCATCTCCCTCCTGTACATGTGATTGGTCTTCCTCTGCTTTTCGTTTAAACTTGAGGAACTCCTCCATCTCTTTTTCAACTTGTGTTTCTATATCTGATCCACTATCCTTCGGTGAGGGTAGGGATTCTTTAAATGCTGAATCCGAAGTAGAACTCATATTGAAGACGACGCTACTCATACGGTGATCATCGGTCGACTGAAGCTCCGCTCTCTACCCCGCCTTTTATACTCGTGTGTCAGATAAGAATGCTATGAGCTGGTTCATAACACATTCTTTACAACGCCTGTCAATGGTGTGTATGTAACTATTTTATCATGTAAGATTAAACAGTATGCTGAAGTTCCGTCTGACACGTTCTCTTCAAACTCCATTTCAATCTTTATATCCACACTCGATGACTTTACAGATTCGTTTTGTTTAGAACAATCAATTACAACAATTGGAGCTTTTGAATGAAATTGTTCTGGAGATAGTAGCGGTGTACTCGTTTTACCATAATATGAAGATTGAAATCTTGCATACATATCATATAAAATTGAATACCGTTGTTTGGTGAATAATAAATTCAAGTTGTCATAAGGGAAAAATTGGGAATTCAAGAAAACTTTACAATTTGACATTTTGCAATGATCAAACTGACCAGCGTGTGCAGTTATTGATGCTCTTCTATTGGTTTGTAAGCCAAGTATTATATATCTTGCCCGTTCCAAATAATTTGATGTTTTGACAGTCCAAGTATGCCGTCGAGTCTGAGGTAATGTAGGATATTCATGAAATTCCCAACTTCTAAATGGTATCACAATATCACGATCAGACTTTAACTTTCTCAATAATACAACTCGATGTTCATCCGCTAATCTGACATGAGGAACTCTCCATACAACTTTATCCAATTGTAGTTTCCATTCTAATTTATCCTCTTCAGTCGCACTTTCCGCAAGTATTACATCCTTATCGGTTGAAGATCTAAGTAGTACCAATTCCTGCTTAACGTTTATTATGATCCTCTTATAATCTTCAGCGAATCCTAATAGGAGTCGTAAAGGCACATTGAAATCAAAATAACCACCTGAGTTAGGAGTTATAGTGTCTTTATCCGGAGTAACCCATCCGGCAGTGATCAAAGAATTTTTTTCATGAGGTGTTAATGAAGTCAATCCTTTTAAAGTTGTTGATATACCAACCTTTTTCGTTGAATCAACTGTAACTCCAGATATTTCATATCTGATTTCATCAAAAAGATATGCCATAGGGTTATTTATAAAAGGAACAGCTGAACCAGTTTTTCCATCTAATTTTGTTACTCTTCCTTCAATATACAAATAACTTTCACATGGCAATGTATAAATATCCTGTTGTTGAATGGGGATCCTTATTTCATCATTATTATTTAATTTCGATGAAGTGTAAGGGTTGTGAGTGTGATACTCCTTTTCCCATAGGGTTTCGTCGAATGTCGGTCCTTGAGCTATATCCAGTATTTCCATGGTCGATAAGCTTTAGTCCGATCTTCTGTAGGAAACGTATGTTGTCCGGTGTTAACTCTTCCAGTGTTGAGGAGCTACTGAAGTCCTTGCTCTTCGGTTGTGGTTTAAAAGATAACCCCATGATTGGTTTTACGCCGTTGCCTTTATATGAAGCCTTACGGTTATAGTTTCTTCTCTAAAATCAACACTGTTACCGTCTTGATCCAATATGTTCAGTACGATGTCTGAGATGAAAGTGGTGCTTAACGGTAGGTATATCAGGTTTTGTGGCTTCTCAACTATCTTGAAACCAGGAGCCACTGTGGGATAAAATGTATGTAATATGTGGTTATTTTGTCCATCTCTGTATGATCCATGTATAATATTGCATGTAATATCAATACTGTTTACCTTTAATATTGTTACTGTTGTATCACCTGAATAAGTATCACCAGGTACTAGAATACCTTTCTTCTTTGAAAATCCAAGTAAATTACCAATTGAATTATCCAAGCCGAAGTTTATATAATACTTGGAAGTCAATTCTGCTTTTAAGGTGTTATTATTACCTTTTATTGTGATATTTTCTTCTCCAAGTTTCTTTTGTAAGAGTTGGTTTATATCATCTATTTCATACGCTCCAGTAGGAAAAGTAACAATCTTAAGTTCTGAATATTTTCCCTGTGCATCTTTACTTTCGTAATAATGCATTAAATTATTCTTTCCTTCCGTGACATTTGGAATAGAATTGTATGTAGTTAAATCCAATAGTGCAGCTTCCCATAGTCTATCCTCTGATAAGCGTAATGCAGGAAAGAGCGTACTTCTTAGAGTCGAGGAATTCCCGCTCAATGACACTGTATACGATGACATCTTAAAGTTGACTGACACTTTTCGCTAGAAACTCCAAACATAAATGTCCACAAATTTCAGTATTGTATGGTTGTTCTCTTCTGTAGTTGTAGAATATATTTTTCGAGTTTCGGAAATAATGTTCAAGTTCTTTTGGTGGCGGTAGATTCCCAAAACTATCAAAATAGTAAATATTGTCTCCAAGTTTCTTATAACATACCCAGTGAGTGCCTGGTCCTTGATTGTTATCCAGATTTACAATTCCAGTTTCATTTATCCATATTTTATTCGGTAATGCATCTTTCATAAAGACTCCTCTGAAAAATGGTATCTTTAAACATGTGACATAATCGGATAATTCATGGTTTGTCAGTGCTTTATTTGGAATTATCAATTGTTTCTTCTTGTTCAATACACACGGTACGGTCTTAGGTATAGACCTGCTCCATTTTTTACCATTGACCATACTGAAGTCTTCTTTGCCTTCCTTTTGGGGTTGGTACGACGTCTTCTTTTAATATTACCACCTTTTTTGGGAATTCTTCTCTTGATACGTCTTCTCTCACGACGTCTTCCACCACCAAATGCTGTTTTCCCCTTCATCGCTGTTGTAACTGCCCAAGCTGCTGCTTTTTCTGCGATACTCGCGTCACTTGATTTAACCCTTTGCCAAGCCTTTTCCGCTAACACTCTGTCCGCTATAGATCTATTTGTAGAATCTTTAAACTTTGAATATGCTATATCGTGTTCTTTGCAAGCTTGATCTAATTTGTTAATTCCAGGATCACCCCTTGCCAGACGCTTTGCCAACTTAGTTCCAGGTCCACAATATTGATAACCTCCGGGAATGTGTAATTCGTATGGTAGAGCGTCTATCGCTCGATTTACAACAGCACCAACAGGTATCCGTCTAAGCAGGGATAACGCAGCTGAAGTTATACCACGTCCTCTCTTGCCAATGTCCTGACGACGACTGAGCGATACAGTCTTCATTATGCTGTTTTATGTAACCAACGTCTTCACTCTATGAAATACTTTATGATAATGAATCCTTTTTGTGTATTATATACTTAAATATTCATAAGTTTTACTAGTATCTATCGATGATTGTATCTTTAATCCATTTTTCTCTCTGAGAATCTTCGATTTTTTTGTGAGTCATCGATGTACTAATCAAATGATTATGCATATCAACAACTACATTACCTACAAATTTCATTACATACTCTATATTAGTAGCATCTTTGTCATGTGTAGGATTATCAAGATTTGTGATACGTTTACCATTACATGTATACGCAGATGGATCGTTATTAGAGGTTGCTATAACTTGATTAATAGTAGCAACATCATTCGGAGCTATTCCTGCTGATATGTTAGATATTCTTCTATTTTTTCCATCATATAAGTTATTTATTTTATCTAAAACTAAAGTTTGTTTTACAACAACACAATCATTATCATCTTTACCAGATTTAACTAGGGTTAATCGTTTACCTTTACACATAAAATAAACACCAGTAGCTGATAGGTGTGGTACTTGTGTTAAAATAGCAGCATCATGTTCTTCCGTGCCTAAACTTATATTTGACAATCTTTTATTTTTTCCATCCCACTTGTCATTTTGTAGTTGTAGTAAGGTAAACTTTTCACTTCCTTGCATAAATTCATCACCTGTCTTTGACACCACCTGATTTTGTTTAACAAAAGCGGATGTTCCTTTCTTCAAGCTTTCATTCATTTGTCTCATGGTGGCAGCATCCGATGGTGTTGAACCATCTTTTAGATTGGACAACACTTTTCCATGGCAATCAATAACAGCACCATTATATAAAATACAATTATCTTTAATATATTTTATATTAACACCATCACTTTCTTCTTTAGGATATCCAATATCGTTTATAGTATATTTATAAAAGGAAAATCCATCCTTTTTCTTTTCTGGTATAACAGAGTGCAAGTAACGCTTATTGATTGTATCCCTATCATCGGTTGGATCTGCCACATTGGTTATTTTATGATTTAAAGCATTGTACATTTTTCCACTTTTACTCTTTTGCAACAGTAAAGCGTAATCCATCGCAGATAGCAAATAGCCTTTATTAACAACATCTCCATTGTTGACTGGTTTTGCAACATTAATAACCCTGTGAGATTTTGCATCATACAGTTGGTTGTTGTCAAGTTTTAAACTTGTAGATGTTTCCTCCTTTACTGTTTTTAAATTTGTTGCATCTCCATCTTCTTCTGGATCTCTAACAAACTTTAAACGTTTGTTACTTATATTATAGTCACCTTCAGGTGTTTGCGGCAATCCACTTCTTTTTCTGTTTTCTCCGACTTGTTCTCCCAACCCAGAGTATCGTCCGAACTTGTCGACGCTCATGATAGTACTGATCCATTATATGCTCACAACCGTCTTTCATATACCATGGAGGATCATGCAACTATTCCACGATTTCGCAGTTCATCAACTAGAGCCACCCATTCATTATTTAAACCTGTATGACCGGCTTCCTTAGCTTCGTGTAATAGCCTCATTCTATCAACCATTTTATTTATATTGTTATAATATATTACATTTGTATTATATAGGTTTTTCATTAAACCCTTACCAGATGTTGAAGTTTCCCCTTTACTCTTTTTACCATACTCTTCCAAAAGTGATAAATCCATAAGTGATACAGATTTTCTCTTTACTGGTTTCTTCATAGGCTGTACTGTTCGTAATGTTGGCAATTTTTGTGGAGGAAACAACTTTTTTATCACTATGTTATACTTTATCGCACGTGATCGATTAATTATTGAATCCTTGGAATAATTTCTTTTATGAGCATTAGTCTTTTGAAGTATCTCCTTAAACGTTGTTAAATCTCGAGTAGAATAATTAATTGGTATGTTTTTAAATATCAGTTCATACAATCCCTTTGTTCCTTTATATTTATGATCGCCAATAATAATACTATCATCTTCAGTTATCTCAAGCTTTGTATCACCTATTTTTAATTCATTCCCATCGATTCTTGCTCCATATACATGTGATTTATGTAATTTTGGGTTTGTTTTCATGTCATGTAACATCTTCATTATATATTTTCTTCCAAGAGGACCGTGTTTCAATATATCACTACTTAATTGTGTTAAATTGGGAATTGATTGTTCTGCTTCAGGTATACGTTGTTCTTCTTCCTTCTCGACAGTGGGTGTTTGTTCTTCTTCTTCTTTCCCATCTTTCCCTTCTTCTCCTTGAGAAAGATCACTAGCACTTGTATATGAATCATCATCTTCTTCTTTTTTAAATTCTTGTACTTCATATTTTGAAATTGGTAGTAGAACATTTCCTTCGTAATGCGGTTTACCAATGGTTTCTGATATCTGTTTTAATGGTTCTGTAATAGGTTTAAATGTAGTCTCCAGAAATTCATCTCTATCACTTAACCCCATCCTTAATGCCCGATTCTTCAGTCTAATAGAATCACTGAGTGATTTTATTTCTTTCAATAGTTTTTCTTGGTTCGCCATGTTTACACTGCGAAGTCCAATCCATTACTAAACGTATCATCATCCATTTAGTGCATTAATACAAATTTATCTAACCCTACACGATATCTTCCATTTTTTATAGCCTCTTCTTTCATAATAACGAGAAATCCATATTTTTCAGCCCATGCTTTGCCACACATTTCTTTAAATTTATCAAATGACATGTCTGCATTCACATGATCATTGTATATATGTTTTAAATTTGTTTCATCTTGCTTAAAGACAATCAACATATTTGCATTATCTCTTATAAGTTGTTTTGGAATTTTACTGTATGTTTGACCAATATAAATGCTATCGATATTATGATGTCTTCCCATAGCGAAATAATTCCTTATAGTGTCGTGATTTTCGCAAGACACATCGTCAAATATGAAAACAGAAAATGGTTTAGCTTCATTTGGCTGCATGACTGTTTCACTTGCATCAAACTTGTAGAAATTCACTTCTGGTACATTTGCTAGTACCTTATCTAATAATTGGTATTTGGGTTGTTGCAAGGACTTGGAGAATATGTATATGTTGTTGAAACGTAATCCTTTAGGATTTGTTATTAAGTTAAAAACCACATTTGTCTTCCCACAATTTGAAGGTCCAGTTATTAAACATCTTATTGTATTCGGCAGCAGTTCACCATGTTTTCCATGATTTAACTTTTCGTTGTCAACTGTCAATTCATCAATATTATCAATACAAAATCGATCCTTTTGTTGTACAATCTCCATCTTATCTAAAGGTTAAACACACAATGAGCTAATAAATTGTTACACTAGGTCTTTTGTATGAATCCATGAGTCTTCACTTTTATCAAATCCCAACCATCGTACTTTTACCATACCCTTTTTCCTTTGTAGGATTTTTTCAACAAGATATACATCACCAACTGTTGATTTTAACAACTCGTGTCCGTAGAATCCACCTTCAAGTAATTCGCCCTTGTTGTCCTTTAATAGGTAAGTTTCGGGTATTGTTGGTTGCACTTTATAAATTGTAAACACTTCATTGGTCCAGTTTGGTAGATATCTTTTACTAAATACTCCTTTGAATTTACTAATTCGAACCTTATCGTTGATTTTAAATGTTTTCGGTTGTATTTTTTCACGTTTAGGAAATGTATTTTTCTTAATACGTTCTAATACCACTTTGGCATTAGCACTATTTACTTGGTTAGGCTTCATACCGATGGTTCGATGATATTTGTTGTTATATTCTCTTATAAATTTTGGTAATATATCATACCACACGTATGATCCTCGTTTAGAAAATGTTTTGTACATTGCTCCTTTCAATGTTCTATTGAATCTTTCTACTATCGAAGCTTTCACTTCAGAATTTGTAGAATAATGATTTATTTTATACTTCTTCATCAAAGCTGCAAAGTCTTTGTTGAAATATTCTTTCCCGTCATCCGTTTGTAAGTGTTTGATGTTAAATTTATTTCTTTGTAAAACCTTTTCCATAGCTCTTGTAACAGTTTTACCCGTCTTGTCCTTTAGGGGTAAGGCATCAGCGACTTTAGTAAAACAGTCTATGATAGCCAAAATGTATTTAAATCCCTTATTTAGTTTACTATGCGGTTGCATTTCAATAAGATCGGCTTGGTAAAGATCATCCATTCCTTTTATAACTGTATTCCTTCTTGGAAATTTTCGTCTTGCTGGCTTATGAAGTTCATTTACAATCTTGTCCTTTAAATCCCCCATCTTCAGTTGTTGTTTCCACACAGCTTGTAAAAACACTGATCTCTAAGATGGTTTGTTATCCTTTTAAGGCTTACTGGTCAATGGGATCTAGGGAATAATGTCCGAATGGCAGAGTGTTGATGTTATTTTGAAGGATGTAGCGTTTATCATCTTTATAGCTCAATGCCGATTTGGTTTGGGTCACACTATAAAGTTGATGGTTGTAGCTTCTTATAGTGTTAAATGTTGCTGCTATTGCTATGTTTTCCAAAAGGCATCGTTTGTAGTGTTCAAATTGAACATTTCTCTTCAAATATGTAGTTTTTACTCCTTTAGCTTTCTTCACTGTTTGGTCTTCTCTTCCGTCACCAATGTGCAATTGAAACGAATATAGTTTAGACATCAAAGCAACAATTTCTTTCATCGGTATTCCATTTGTCTCATCTTTGAACTTGCCAAGTACTTTCTTGTTTCTATCATCATAATTTGGATGATTCTTTGGGTAGTCTGAAAAGTCAAAGTCGTTGCAATATATAAAGGTTCGTAAATCTTCATACATATCCATCGTCTTGATCCAGTAAACAAAAGCATCAGTATCCATGTACGTTATCCCAATATTATCTCTTCCATAAAACCTCACCATTTTATTATAATGGAAGTCGTACATGTGGGTTTTCGATATATCTAAGATTGACATTCCAATATACAAAGGTCGATCCATCTTTATTGTAATTTTCTTCATGGACACAGCAACTAAATTTTCATTTATGATAATAGAAGTTCCAAAATTTGGTTTTTGCACTAGTTTCTGTAGTTTTACAGTGTCTGACACTAGTTTCACATTTTTGTGTTTCCTTTTGTTTTCAAGTGTTTTACCAAATATGGCATTATTCATCAATTTAAAAAAGTCTTTTTGAAAGGCTGATGTTGCAGCGGTTCTTCTCCTAGTGTTCGAATCGATATATGGTTGCAGCCATTGAGATTGGGTAAACTGTATAACTCTGTGAATCCTTGTTACTCTTAGCCCCAACTCAAGTGCTTGTTGTACAACCCAAAAATGAGCGACATATCGATCCTTGTTGTTAAACGTCATCATCAGTTTTGGATGTCTACCGGTCGGTGATATTTCTGTTTTGGCCAACAAAGGTAAATCATAATGATGATCATGCAAGTGTTCTGGGTATTCAAAGTCACAATCCAATATATAACCCGTATCCCCATATTTTGGGATATCCATGATATTACCAATCGAATCCGGATCCACCCATTTAAAGTTGTCATATGGGAGAGGATTCGACATAGCCCATCCGTAGAGGTTGTTGGCATCAAAGTATCCTAAAAAAACTGAATCCTCATTTTTGTTGTGATCTGGAAGGTATTTGTTGTTTGCTTTCACATGTCTTCTTACACTTTGTGTTAATCCACCTCGAACACCCGACTCAATCATTAACACCATGTCGATATCCGTAAGAAGTTTGACTTCACATTTGGTTTCCTTCAACATCGCTTGCCATGCCAGTCCAGGTGAAGTATATGAATGTAGAGGGTCCAATCCGTAAGCTGTAATGCAGGTATTTCTGAATTCTTCCATAACGTCGCACAGAAGAGTAACATCTAGCTTCACATAAAAGTCAGAATATTCTCCTAAAGTGTTCATTCCCAATTCGTTCCAAACTCTACACGCATGATTATAATCTTCTTCACTGATGACTGTTGCATATAACTTACTTGTGAAAGCTTCTCTTGGTGGAAGCGATGTCTCTTCAAATCTTTCCAAACCATCGATGTAATCATAAGGAAAGACACCTTTTCGGAGAACCAAATCCAATTTATCGTTGCCAACAATCTTCTTGGTTTCTATAAGGTCTTGTTTCCTTAAGTTCTCCGATAGTTTCATTAGACTTGAAGGCATAAATCTATATGAGTCTAAGAATCTCAATTTCAATTTGCCAACCTTTTTTGAAAAGCTAATAAACTTCTCCATGGTTTCCGCCAGTACATCGATAGATCCATCATCTCTTCCTAGTTCTGGAACAATGAAATGCGCATCATACCCGCTGAGATTATGCAAAATGACAGGAATATGAGTTGGTACCTTGTAGTTGATGTTGCAGTTATTACAAGCAGCTCCTCTGTAATATCCTGTAAGATGATCATGATCATGCACCTTATGGTTCTCTGGAGTAAACTCATTCTGGCATAAGTAACAGCGGGTAGCATTTTCATGTTGGATTTCTTCTTCTTCTTCAAGTGCGATCATGGGAATAATATCATTATATAACCTCTCTACATTACCAGCTATTGTATACAATTGATCGACAAACAGTTGTGCTGCATTTTCACCGCGGTAGACTTTAGGTTTTGAAGTTAATCCATACACATTCAGATGTTCTTCAGATAATGTTGCTTTTACCATTATGCAAAAGCTGTTAGGCGTATGCAACTGATATTTGGTTGTTCGCGTCACTTGTTCGTCAGGTAGTTCCATCGGAAGAAGTGTTGATTCAAAATCTGCATATACAACTATGGGAATCCGGTATTGCTGATGCACATTCTCAAATTTAATGGAAGCACGGTTTTGTGGTAAACATGTTTTTACTTCATAATTTTTGTTACACAGTTTTTTGTGTTCTCTTAACCACCCTGCTCCTCCTCTTCTCAAATCATCGTTTTTGAAGCAAAAACATCTTTTGCAAATTGTTTTCTTTCCATTATGTCTAGATAGCTGTTGACTTACAAGAGCTTCAAAGTTTTTTACATACACATAATGAGACACGTCACCTCTAGTAATTAGCAATAAGTCGGTATGATCAGCAAGCTCACTTTTAACAATGCGTAGAGGATACACATTATTTGAATCGTCCAGTCCAAACACATTGACAGAAACTCCAGGGTTTCGTTTTTCAAAACGATGAATATCTTTCAGAGTAACAGGGTATGTTATACCTTGAAAGTTATAACTGTGTTGAACATTTTTATAAGCTTGGTCAGGTCTCTGTGGATTATTATTTACATATTTTGCCAACATTGCGTATTTAAAACATTCATTGTCCTCATTCTGCACATTTATACATGATTTTGTAACAGCAATCTTTTTTGGAAGTGCAATATAACTGCTTCCTCTGATGCCATAACCATGTTTGTGAACCCTTACATCTATACCTTCGATGCTCACCAAACTCCAACCAGAACCCTTTCCTTCGTGTTCTTGTATCTTGTTTAGGAGCTCATCAAAACAATCATCAACGATGGAATCAATGTTAGAGCTCATCATTAGCGTTCGATTCTTAGTTATAAAGCCCCGT
Source organism: Neoaliturus tenellus (assembly GCA_030545055.2). Classification (NCBI taxonomy): domain Eukaryota; kingdom Metazoa; phylum Arthropoda; class Insecta; order Hemiptera; family Cicadellidae; genus Neoaliturus; species Neoaliturus tenellus. The sequence goes on along the minus strand of CM061531.1, from coordinate 72,090,467 downwards.
GGTGACATTTCATTTTCCGTATTCATAAACATGGCATCCAATACTATTCCAAATTTGATAAAGTTCAATCTTTTTTGTTCTTCTTGTAAAATTCTAATAACCACTTTTTTTACTTCACCGATAAACTGCTCCAATTCTAATTCTTGATTATTAATTTTGTGATGAATGACAACTTTACCTGGTAAAGCATGTACTTGTAGGGTTGGCAAATTTATGGTAGGTGCAGGTGCGTATTGGATGACTGATGGTCTTGTTGTTGATGGTCTTGAGGTTTCTTGTTCATCTGCTTGTTCTTCCTCTTGTTCATCTTCTTCTTCATCTTCTTGTTCATCATCATCTTCTTCTTCTTCTAGTATGTAGTTTGTATTATGTATTAGTTCTTTATGAACATCTAATAAGATTTCATCTTCAAAGCTTTCTAAACACTGATCACATGGATACATTTTCTTACTCCTTACTCTATCAAGTCTAGCATAGAAATGAGATTCTCCTCTCGAGACCCTTTATATATAGTCTCCCCCACCAATAACTTTATAGTATGCTAATATTAATTCAATATATGTATGGCTATCACAACCAGCTACCAACTTAAATAATAAAATAAATAAAATATGTTCTGCAGTGCAAAGCACCTGCGTCAGTAAATTAAAAAGTGGCCCGGGATCGGGCCGTAAGGATTTGGTCTGACAGCTAGCATAGCTGAGAGATTACTTGCGTAATAGTTCAGCTGCCAAAAATTGTTGTTCGTTTAGCACCACTCGGGGAGTACGTGCAGCTTTAATGGAATGCTGCGGACGCGAACAACATCACCCTCGATTCAATACATGTATAAGAAAGAAGGTGGAGAGACGCAGCACATAATAAACCTTACTCTACACAAGGCTAATATTGATCGGTCCAATATGCAATAACTTAAACTGATAAAGATATTTAAATTTGGCGTTCACCATCATGTTTACCATCAAATACCCAAGGAGGATCCATCTTCTGCACTACTTTTACTTTTTTAGAACTAAAATTTGTATTTTATATCTATTAAGCTTTCTTTTCTACCGTTATCAGACAAATATTTTATCAACGAGGAGTGGGCTGAACATAACAGAATATTAACCCAGCTCAACGCGCTGGAAGCCGCCATCGCTTCGAGGAAATAAGTGAAATACCATTCCTTATTTCCTTAGTTTAAGTTTTAAATTTAAATATTAGGTTTAGTTGTGCATATTTATTTAATAGAAAAATCAATTGTAAATAAAGTTTGAGATAAAAAATAACCACAAAAACAAACAAATCTCAATACAAATTTGGTTTAAGGATACATAGATAAAGACAAACACCATCTAGTCCAGCATATATGTAAACCGATTGTGCTGGACTAGTTTGTACAAATTCAACTTATTTTTAATATAAAATTCATACATCTGTACCAATACAATCAAATCTTCAGTTCAGTGGGGAAGGACTGTCAATTCACTGGCAATTGATCCTTTGTAAGAGAAGACCTCAAGATATGTATTAGATCACCTCTAACTTGTTCGGCTGGTTTAATCCTCTTCCAGTTTCATCAGTTGCTGTAAATTAAAAAGTGGCCCGGGATCGGGCCGTAAGGATTTGGTCTGACAGCTGGCATAGCTGAGAGATTACTTGTGTAATAGTTCAGCTGCCAAAAATTGTTGTTCGTTTAGCACCACTCGGGGAGTACGTGCAGCTTTAATGGAATGCTGCGGACGCGAACAACATCACCCTCGATTCAATACATGTATATAACTTGGCTCGGCTGGTTTAATCCTCTTTCAGTTTCATCAGTTGCTGTGAACATTATTATCATGCGTTGATGTCATATAATAATTATGCTATAATAATTGTGTATATATAAATCATATAATAATTGTGTTTGTTATTTATTGAATTATTGTTATTCATTGTACATTGTTTTTCACTGCACATTGTCACTTATAATTATTATTGCACACTCTAACTTCATTGTAAACCACTCTTGTCACCATTGTCACATTATTGTGTATTCATATTTTTCAATAAGAGGATGAATATGTAATCATACCTATGTACAATGGAGATTATCCGTTGAAACAATAAATGACCAATTTATACATCTTGCACCCCCGTATACCATTTTTACTAGAATAAAGTAAAAAATTAATATATAATACTAACACTGAACCGTACCTTTAAACATTATTTTAGGAAAGATACTTCATATGACTTGTAATACAAAACCAAATATTCTGATGATAAATCTCTAAACGGTTATTGTTTTTCCAACGATTTGATAACAGTTGAACATTATGAATAGCCTCGATAACATCCATTTACTTTAAATGTGTTTCTTGTTATCTTTAACACGTGATGAACTTAGTGATAACAACCTGACGTTCAAAGTGTTATCTATCACAAAAGAAGAAGAGAGTTTTACTTACGTATGAGTTCTTTGATTTCATTGTGATATATATTGATATATATTTTTTAAAGTGTTGATTTTTAGTTAGTGTATATAAGATATAAAAGTTTATTATTAAAATGACAATCGACGTGAGGAAAAAGTTTTTTTAATGTTAAGTGTTTTTGTAAGTAACGTGTGATTTTTAGTTAGTGCAACTATGTTTTTTTTTGGTATTTGTATGATATACAAAATGTATTATTAAAATAATACTCAAATTGCGGGAAGGGTAGTTTATTGCAACACACCTGTTTTTTTTCCTAGTGTTAGAAGTAGTAGATGAGATAGGGGATATATATATATATATATATATATATATATATATATATATATATATATATATATATGTATGTATGTATGGGAGTTGATTTTGTTTGCGTCCGCAGCATTCCCTTAAAGCTGCACGTACTCCCCCCATTTTATTTATTTTATTATTATTTAAGTTGGTAGCTGGCTCAGAGAAATGTGCAAATGGGTGATGTTGTTTGCGTCCGCAGCATTCCCTTAAAGCTGCACGTACTCCCCCCATTTTATTTATTTTATTATTATTTAAGTTGGTAGCTGGCTCAGAGAAATGTGCAAGTGAGTGATGTTGTTTGCGTCCGCAGCATTCCCTTAAAGCTGCACGTACTCCCCCCATTTTATTTATTTTATTATTATTTAAGTTGGTAGCTGGCTCAGAGAAATGTGCAAGTGGGTGATGTTGTTTGCGTCCGCAGCATTCCCTTAAAGCTGCACGTACTCCCCCTGGTGGTGTTAAACAAACAACAAGTTTTGGCACCTGAACTTTACTGACGCAGGTGCTTTGCACTGCAGAACATATTTTATATATTTATTTTATTATTATTAGTGCAAGTGGGTGATGTTGTTTGCGTCCGCAGCATTCCCTTAAAGCTGCACGTACTCCCCCCCATTTTATTTATTTTATTATTATTTAAGTTGGTAGCTGGCTCAGAGAAATGTGCAAGTGGGTGATGTTGTTTGCGTCCGCAGCATTCCCTTAAAGCTGCACGTACTCCCCCTGGTGGTGTTAAACAAACAACAAGTTTTGGCACCTGAACTTTACTGACGCAGGTGCTTTGCACTGCAGAACATATTTTATATATTTATTTTATTATTATTTAAGTTGGTAGCTGGCTATGATAGTCTCACGGGCCACTTTTAAATGTACTGACGCAGGTAATTTGCACTGCAGAACGAAGTGTTGTGGCAGAGTGGTGTGTTTTCTTATACACTTTTTTTAAGCTGCCTAGAGCGTGGTTTGGGACCGCTCTCGAATTTATAAACACTCACAGTGTTTATAAATACGCCAGGTTGAGGTATGATGCAATACGGATGCCGATCTAGTCTTCGCTAGTTGATGCCCATGTATTGCATCAGACCCCCCTCCCTTATTTTAGGCAGGCGGAAGAAGTTTACTCAATTAACTAAAAGTTGATTGAGGAAACTTCTTATATTTTAAATACGTTATTTCCCCAAACATATTTTTAAACAGAAAACCCATCAAAGAACATTTAAAAAGCAAAGTTGTGCCTAGGGATAAAGGCAAATAGGACCGCAGCCACCGGTATTCCGAGTTGCCGTGCCGACCCGCAACATGGTATGCCGAAGTTTTGCCATGTTAGGGGCATGGTATACCAATGCCAAGCCCCGGAGTTGGACAAGGAAGTAGTATAGGCCACAACACCCACCCTTACTTCAAAGAAAACAAACTAAAAGCTGTGGAGAAGGGAACGGAAAGAGTGCGGAGGTATGCCGGTGCCTCCGCGCCTTGGTATTCCTTTTGCCAGGCGAGTTTGGTATCCCAAAGGACAAGTAACGTTGACAAGTCCCAGCCAGAACTCGGAGTGAAAGGACACAGCTTTCCCACCCAAATTAAAATTAACGTTATGCTTACAAAGATTTAAAGTTTAAAGTAAAAGAACTTATGAAGACCTGGAAAGCACATTGATTATTATAACATTTTGAACACGAGCACCATAAAGTAAAGTTAGTTAACACCCAACTACCCTGTGTTAACCCACAACTAGCATGCCTTAGTCTAGTGGAAACTTCAACATGAAGCCAGCGCTAACTTCATGATGAAGTTTCCTTTGAGTCTTAACCAACCTGCTAGCTCCACAGTTTGACTAAGACTAACCAATCGGCCGGTAATTAGCTGGGGGGTTGGGTGGTGGGGGTATTGACGTCATGCCTATCAATCTCGTTAATAGGCCATAACTTTTCTGATAGGCAACTATTAGTGTTATTTTAATGGGTTGTAAATTTTCTGATAATCACTCATTAATGTTTATCTTAATGGGCTATAAATTTTCAGATAATTACTCATTTACTGTTTATCTTAATGGGCTATAAATTTGCTGATAATTACTCATTAGGCTTATTTAAATTACCCATTGTTTTTTTGGGTGATTTTTTTAACTCTTTGGCTCATACTATTGTTGCTAGCACCTATCAGTTGTACTCCTAGCTTCATTGGGAACAGACTCTTCAGCATGATATCACGTTAGTTTAGTCTTCACACAAGAAGATGCAAAGAACTTTAGAAAGAACTAAACGCATATTAAGGGTACAAACAAAGAATGAAAGGTTTAAGTGTACATCTACCTTGACACGTCTTAAGCGTAAGTTGAGAAATAATCCTCTCTATTTTACAAAGACAGATACTGAAAGAAATAGTTGTAGTGACCAATTTTTGTTAAGTGTTTTAAATGAGATGATAGATTTAGCTACTTTTAAACTTTTAACACCTATCACTTGTGTTTACCAACTGTATTTCTTTCATCTTTCGCTTCCTACGCCTGGGGTATATAAACCGTACAAGAGCTCGATGTTTCTCATTCTATTCCCGACACTCGTCCACTTAACATCTCCCAATGGAGCAGGCTATTGATTATAGTTTGGAATCAAACGAAGTGTCTAATGCTTTTTCACCTCCTACAACTTCAACTGCTTTACCAAATTATCAGCTCCATGACACACCTATCATGCGATAGCAGACTATAGTTTGGAATCAAACGAAGTGTCTAATGCTTTTTCACCTCCTACAACTTCAGCTGCTTTACCGACAGCTGCATCATCTTGCTGCTGCTGCAGTCAGTAGCACATGTTTTAATTAGAACTTCGTTTGTAGTGAACAACACTTAACATCGCATTAGGAGAGCTGGCACAAAACGCATAAATCAAATTGACAGGTGATAGATACAAAAGTACCATGCATGCGAACGCGGAATCCTGCGGTAGATGTTTGGTTTAAACCGTGACCTACGTTACGTTTGAGGCTGATGACGTATGCAGCTACGTCACGGTTTAGACCATGACCTACGTTACGTTTTGAGGTTGATGACGTATGCAGCTACGTCACGGTTTAGACCATGACCTACGTTACGAGGTTGATGACGTATGCAGCTACGTCACGTCTTATCGCAAGATTTATTGCCTTTTTAGCTTTATCTCCTGATTTATTGCTTTCTTGTCACGTCTTAATACAAAAGTACCATGCATGCGGACGCGGAATCCTGCGGTAGATGTTTGGTTTAAACCGTGACCTACGTTACGTTTGAGGCTGATGACGTATGCAGCTACGTCACGGTTTAGACCATGACCTACGTTACGTTTTGAGGTTGATGACGTATGCAGCTACGTCACGGTTTAGACCATGACCTACGTTACGAGGTTGATGACGTATGCAGCTACGTCACGTCTTATCGCAAGATTTATTGCCTTTTTAGCTTTATCTCCTGATTTATTGCTTTCTTATCTTATCACCTGTCACTTTTGATTTATGCGTTTTGGGCCAGCTCTCTCATTTCCCCACTACATTGAACATGAGACCTTCAGCATCATACAGCCCGGTTGCTTGAATGCTTCAGATCACATATCTTCATTTAATCATTATATAATATTAATTTACAATTTAAAATTAATTTATATTGATTTATGTATATTTTATTTGGTATTCATAATTTTATAACATTACATTATACATTTTACATATTAGGTGTTATTGGAATTGTTGGTAAAATTTTAAATAAAAAATTTGTAAAAAGATATAATTGTTTACGGTTGATTGTAATAGTGTTCATTAAATTCATTTATTGAGTAAAACGATTTATCCGTTAAAAATTTTTTAAGCTCATTTTTAAATTTAATTTTATCTTCAATGTTTTTTATTTTATAAGGCAATTTGTTAAAAAATGAAGCTCCAATATTTTGAGCAAGGTTATAATTTAATAATATCCTTTGTGTTTCTTGTTTTAAATTATTTTTCCCTCTAGTATTGTAAGAATGTATTATTTCAGTTTTTTTTCATTTGTATTAAATTTTGCAAACATTATAACCTCATAAATATATAGTGAATACAATGGTAATATATGTAGTGTTTTAAAAGCTTGCCTGCAAGATTTTCTTCTATTTAAACCCTGGATTAGTCTTATTGATATTTTTTGTAAAACAAAAACTCTTTTCATTGCATTCTGTGTTGCTGATCCCCATATTATAATGCCATATCTAATTTTTGATTCTATCACTGCATGATAATATAACTTTAATAATGGTTTATACCTAAATTGACAGTAGTAGTTCAAACAAAAAATGGAAGAAGTTAAACTATTGCAAAGCGAGTCAATGTGAGGGACCCATGTTAGATTTTCGTCTATTATTATTCCTAAATATTTTACAGTTTTAACCTCATTAAGTTCAAAGTCGTCCATCACTATGTTACCTTTAAAATCGTTATCTTTATTTCTTACAAGACTAAAGTAGATATAATTGGTTTTTTTATGATTTACATATAAGTTTAGATTCCCCAGATACTGATAAATTTGTGTGAGCACTACATAACTATTTATTTCTAGACTTTCATCTGAAGGATTATTTATTGTTACTGCAATATCGTCAGCATAGCAAATTATATTGTTGTATTTAACTTCTTTTATTAGATCATTAACGTAAATATTATAAAGAATAGGACCTAAAATAGAACCTTGAGGTACCCCATATTTAATTGATATATTTTTAGATCTAAAACCAGAAATTTCTACAATTTGCTGTCTATTTGAAAGATAGGACTTTACCCAGCTGTTGGCATTTCCTCTAACACCTAGTTGAAATAATTTATCACACAAAATATTTGAGTTGACACAGTCAAAAGCTTTACTCAGGTCCATAAAAACACTTAACGTTTTGTGTCTATTTTCTAAATGTCTAACTACTTCAGTTATTACTTTATTTATTGGTTATTAGTACTTTTCCCTTTTCTGAATCCAAATTGATTGTCAGATAAAAGTTTGTTTGATTCAAGAAAAAATTCCAATCTATTAAAGTATACAAGTTCAAAGATTTTACTTAGGGGAGATATAATTGATACTGGTCTGTAGTTATTAATGTCACTTGCTATACCATTTTTAAAAATTGGTTTGACCCTGGATACTTTTAATTGAGAAGGAAAAACTCCTTCCTCCAATGAAGTGTTAATAATATTGGATAGAATTTCGCATACATAAATATTTATTATTTTCATTATTTTATTAGATATTCCATATACATCCTGGGAACTTATATTATTTAAAGATTTTATAGTATCATAAATTTCTGAAAAATCAGTTGGATAAAGCATAAGGCTTGACTTAGGAGTGTTTGTTGTGTATGAAGTTAAAGCGGGTATTATTGAATTACTTCTTAATCTTTCCGCAACAGTAGCATAGTGCTCATTAAATATATTACTGATTTTTTCAGGATCGTCTTCAATCCGATCATCAATTCTCAGTTGAATGGTGTTTTCATAGTTCTTTTGTTTATTCCTTTCTCCATTTATGATACTCCAAGTATCGAGATTTATGTTTTTTGTATCTTTAATTTTATCAAAAACAAATTTGGATTTTGCTAATTTTATAACCTTCCTATAAATTTTCTTATAATTTTTATAGTACAATTGAAAATTGTCATCCATATAACATTTTTTCTTATCTAAAATTTTTAATTTCCTACTTGAGGTAATTATTCCTGTCGTTAGCCATGGTTTTTTATAATTCCTATGCTTAGTAATTATTGTTTTGTAAGGACAACTTAAATCTAAGTATCTTATAAATATTTCCATGAATAAGGTAAATTTTGTTTCTGTAGTTTTTGCATCCATTACATCATCCCAAGTTTCATTCTCTAAAGCACAACATAGTTTGTTAATATTTTCAATTGAATAATTTCTAAGAAATATCTTCTGACTTGAATATTTTGGATGTTTATCAACTATATTTAAATAAATTACCTGAGCAAAGTGGTCAGACAAACCAGTCCCTATCACCTCAACTGTTATTAACTTTTTATTAAAATTAGTAAAGACCAAATCAATTATATTTTGTGAGGTTTTAGTTGTTCTTGTTGGTTTATCTACCAATTGTTCTAGAAAATAGCAAGATGTCATGTCTTTCAATTTATTTTTGTTGTTGTCATTAATATTCCAGGGAATGTTAAAATCTCCAATTAGCATGATATTTTGTTTTTGTTTGAGAGTTGTTGAAAGTAAGTTATCAAGTGATTGTATAAATAGTTCTTTTGAACCGGATGGTGATCGATAAATTCCAATTATTTTCAAAGAGAAGTTTTTTATGATTAAGTCGATCCCACATACTTCAAAATTGATTTCATCTGATATATTACTGTATTCTAATGTAGTTAAATTGATGTAATCTTTACTTATAAATAAAATTCCGCCACTTTTATGATACGAACGACTGTATTTAGAAGATATTTTATACCCTTTAAAACATAAGTTGTTTATTTCTGAATCCTTAAGTCCGTGTTCAGTTAGTATTAATATATACGGGTTTTCCTCATGTAAAAATATATTTGTCATGTCTATTTTTTCTTTGAGATATTGAATATTTAAATGTATGATTTTAAGATGGTTTAGTTCATTTAGGTTATTTCTTTTATTTTTTGAGTAACCCCTAAAAAATGATTGCAAGAGTTTGAAGAGTTATTAATGTCATTGCTAAGATTCATTTTATTTGGTTTCCCTGTCAAATATATTAAATTATTATTATTGTATGGTTCATGATATGTCGCTGTATGTTTGTAGTTTTCACCTAAGAAATCATATGGTGGAGATTTGACTTGTTTATTTTTATGGTTGTAAACGTAGTTGGTCATGATATGGTTCAAGACCAAGTTTGTGATTAATTTTTTTCCTTTAACATTAAAATGAATGCCGTGAGTTGAATAATGATGTCTCTTTAAATGAGAAAGAGAGATAAATTTCACTTTATGATATTTACTTATCATAAGTTCTAGTTCGTGGTTTATCCTATTTATTCTACAAGTAGTGAAAGGCTCTTCATATCGCAATGGGATTCCAAAAAATAGAATATTGGTTTTAATATTTAGCTCAAAGAATTCTTTACAGTCGTTTAGAAAATTTCTTTCATCAATATTGTCTATATTGTTTGTTCCTCCAAGGATTATCATAAAATCATTTTCATTCATGTTGTTCATCGTGACATGCGCAGATTTTAAAATGTTATATATTTTACCATTTGGCTGAATAAAACCACAAGTGTCGTAATTATTATTTAGTTTATTACTTATTAATCTGCTAACATCTCTACCTTGGCTGTCGGATAATAACCTGATTTTACATTTTTTATCATGACTGAACACTCCACGTACTTTTATAGGTTTAGGATTTGTCAATAAATTTGACTGAGGTTTCTTTTCAACAGATTTTGCCTCAACATTATGTTTAACAATCATATGAGATGTTTTAGTTTTTTTTACAGTTACTCTTTTTTCTTGTACAGGAATTGTTTCTTTTTGAGGGGAAGGGTATTCAGTTTCAAGACCTAACAATGCAAACTTGTTTCCTGTTTCATAGTTAATAGAAAGAGGTTGTTGAATTTTAGTTTGACTAATTTGCTTAGCTCGTTTGTTGGAGTTAATTATTTTCCAATCATGGTCAACGTCGTTCAATTCACTTGAATCGTTTGATTCTGTTGATCTGATTATTTTGCTGTTTTCTGTAGATTTTTTAGAGGAGGGTACTTGTTTAGGTAAATGATTAATTTCTTCCTTTGAAATATTGGTATTACAGTCATTAACATTATTTGTAAAAATTTTTAAGTACCATAATTTAAGAGGAACTCTTTCATTGTTTATATTCGAACAATAAGTTTCAAATACAATCCTGGAATTTATTAAAACATTTAATCCACACACAAATCCATTGTTTTGTTGTGGACATGGCATTTCATTAAGGTTCTTAACGTCAAAAGAAAGTTTCTTAACAATTAGTTTTGCTCTTTCTCTATTATATCCGTTTAGAGAGTCAAAATGGTAAGATTTTTTATCAAGGTTGCTACATAATAGAAGACTCCAATGAGTTCCACCATCTTCCTCATTAGGGTTTGGCCTGTTATTTATACAGCAGAATATATATTTAAATTTAGTTAAGTTTAAACTATTTAAGATTGGTGTAAGATTTTGTTCTTCAGTGAATTTAATTATCTCAGTTGAAAAGGGGCCTAAAAAAGTTGCATTTGTGCCATTTACCCTGTTATTGAAAGACTCAAAATAGGCTTGTAAAACTGAGCCTTCTAACCACCTATTCACATTCCACGGATCTAAGTTGGAGATTTTATTTTTCAAAGTTAATGTTTCCGTTTGCATCTGATTTAAATCAAACTCATATCTTTCAATTAGTTTTGTTAATTCCTGCTTATCAGTTATTAAGTTGTTTATTTCTGTTTCAAGTTTAGTCAACTTCAGTTTTTGCTCTAAATTCTCTCTTTTAAGTGTTATGTTACAATCTTCTAGTGTATTTAATTGTTCCTGCAACAACCTTACACTAGTTTGATCATTGAAAAGTAAGTCATTTGAATATGTGTTGCTTTGAATTGTGTTATCCATTTTTTCTTCTTCAATTGATTTAAAGTTGGACTCATCTCTAAGAGAACCTCTAATATGTGATTGTAATCTGTTTACAAATTTACCACAATTGTGGCATTCTTTTCGATCCATTTTAGAATAAATAATTTATTTATTAACCCTTTAACAATGTTTTTGTTTTTTTTAAACGTAAATATTTACTTTTGGTTTTAAAATCTATAGGTTAAGGCAGTGTATATTTAAAGATATCTATCTTATTTTAATGTAAATAATTATAATTACTACACAAAATTGACTAGAAATGCTTACGGAATTGTTATCTGTATGATATTGTCTTCTGAATTTAAATTAATTATAAAAATTCTTCAAAAATTGTAGAGCTCAAGAGTTTTGTACCAATCTGAATTGTTTACCCAGCTGGTAAATTCCCATTTGGGTTATAGGTTATTTCAATTGTCTTTAATGTTGGTGTTGCAGTTTGATTAAACATTAATATTCATATAGTGATTAACTTGACGGTTCTGTAAGTATTCCGTACCACTACTCATAGACGGTTAAAGAAAACTCGGATTTGTCAAGATTACTATGAAAGTTTTTATGAAATCTAAGATTGAAACCTTGATTGAATGTGGAGATAGCTATACAAAAAATCCAATATACCCCACCATATCATTTCTTGTTCTACCCTCGAAAGACATATACAAGGTAAGTGTTGTTTTAAAAAATTCAAATTCCGACTTGGCCGGAGATTCTGATTGTCTCCTTTCAATATTTTTTGGGTGAAGTTGTACCAGTCAACAATCCATGGCTTCATCATCTGATCGTTAGGAATACGTCACCAAGGGTCGAGTGGCTTTCTAGGGCAGCATAGTCCCGGAGGACCAGAAGCCCGAACGGATCATTCGACTCATATACCCTGGGAGTCCGATGGAGGTCCTGGTATTTAACATGTACAACACAATTCAATGAATATTTGAATACCCCAAATAAACAAAAAAACAAAAGAAACAACTGTCAGTAATGTAGGCACAGCACATGAGTAGATATGTTTATTTTTTAATAATTATTTTAGGTCTACTTAATTCATTTTTGTCTTTAGATTACTTTTTTACCTAAACACATCTCGATGTATTGTCGTTGTATACTGAACCGAATAAATTGGGACATCCCAGGTTAAAGAGTCTTCTAAAAACAGAGGAAAATAAAGTGATGATGCTGGGATTACTTCTATTAACAGCCACGGGAGCGGCCTTTCTACCTTCTAAATGTCACAAAATGAGCATATTTGTTCAAGAAAAATCAAAACAATAACAAAATTCTGCATAATTGTTCTTGCCATTTGATTCCATTCAATTAACCAGCATGATCCTTGACTAAAACATTACGGTGGTGCTATCTGAGTTTCGTGAGCGGTGTTGTCACTTCCTCATAAGGACCATACTTATTCAGTTCTTTTACATTAGTATTGCTCCGTCTATACCTGAATTACTGAAAGAAAAGTGGAAACTAAAATTAGTTTGCAATAATTATGAGAAATATTTTAGGATTTTATGATCAAAACTCGTTCCGTAGTGATAATAAGCATACATTATTTTAATATTCCTTTTTAGAACCAATAATTTTGGCTAGCAAATAGGTCAAGGGTTAGATATTATCGAATCTGTATTTAAAATGTTTAGTGTTGCAAACCGTGGCAAAAATGACAATTTGTCTAATCAAGCTTATTAAAAAGCATAGATAAAAAGATAGAATGAAATATTCCGTTCACTTGTGACATGTGCGGAAAAAACTAATGGCCATAAGCTATTGCACATACTGTCTTGCACATATTGGGACTAAAACGGCAAACAACGCTAAAGACCTTCCCCACGAACGAGCGACCGTTCACATGTGACTATGAGGAAAAAACTAATGGCCATAAGCTAGTGTACATACTGACTAGCACATATTAGGACACCAACGGCGAACAACGCTACAAGACCTTCCCCACGGACGAGCGACCGTTCACTTGTGACTGTGAGGAAAAAACTAATGGCCGTAAGCTAGTGTACATACTGTCTTTCACATACTGGGACACCAGAGGGAAACCACGTTACAAGACCTTCCCCACGGACGAGCGACCGTTCACTTGTGACTGTGAGGAAAAAGCTAATGGCCATAAGCTAGTGTACATACTGTCTTGCACATACTGGGACACCAGAGGGAAACCACGTTACAAGACCTTCCCCACGGACGAGCGACCGTTCACTTGTGACTGTGAGGAAAAAGCTAATGGCCATAAGCTAGTGTACATACTGTCTTGCACATACTGGGACACCAGAGGGAAACCACGTTACAAGACCTTCCCCACGGACGAGCGACCGTTCACTTGTGACTGTGAGGAAAAAGCTAATGGCCATAAGCTAGTGTACATACTGTCTTGCACATACTGGGACACCAGAGGGAAACCACGTTACAAGACCTTCCCCACGGACGAGCGACCGTTCACTTGTGACTGTGAGGAAAAAGCTAATGGCCATAAGCTAGTGTACATACTGTCTTGCACATACTGGGACACCAGAGGGAAACCACGTTACAAGACCTTCCCCACGGACGAGCGACCGTTCACTTGTGACTGTGAGGAAAAAGCTAATGGCCATAAGCTAGTGTACATACTGTCTTGCACATACTGGGACACCAGAGGCAAACCACGTTACAAGACCTCCCCCACGGACGAGCGACCGTTCACTTGTGACTGTGAGGAAAAAGCTAATGGCCATAAGCTAGTGTACATACTGTCTTGCACATATTGGAACACAGAGGCAAACAACGTTACAAGACCTTCCCCACGGACGACTGACGGTTCACTTGTGACTGAGGAAAAACTAATGGCCATAAGCTAGTGCACATACTGTGTTGCACATACTGGGACACCAACGACAATAAACGCTACAAGACCTTCCCCACGGACGACTGACGGTTCACTTGTGACTGTGAGGAAAAACTAATGGCCATAAGCTAGTGCACATACTGTGTTGCACATATTGGGACACCAACGACAAACAACGCTACAAGACCTTTCCCACGGACGAGCGACCGTTCACTTGTGACTGTGAGGAAAAACTAATGGCCATAAGCTAGTGCACATACTGTGTTGCACATACTGGGACACCAACGACAATCAACGCTACAAGACCTTCCCACGGACGAGCGACCGTTCACTTGTGACTGTGAGGAAAAAACTAATTTTAAAATCACATCCATGATAACACAGTTTCAATATTAACCAACAATACCTATTGAAAGATTTACAAATTGACAAACACCATAAAATTACCACTCCTCACTTTTGGATCTTCATTCCAGTATAGATCACAAAGAAGGGTCAATTACGAGTTTAAACTGAAGTATCGGTATCTATCGTCTATCTTTTTGCATCGACCAAGGAATACCAGTATTCCTTGGTCGTTGCTGGTACAATAAATATAGTCCTCACTGCTTAATATTATAATACGAGGGGGCCCGTGCAGCGCAATGCGCTGCATTTATTAGAGTATACCTGGTGATCAATCCTAACTCCATGTTAATTTTTCTAGTGTCTATATACGCCAGTGGCATTTTTTAACGTTTTGACAGGGAACAGTCCAAACCCCAGTCTTGTTACTATCTAACATCGACCAGTTGTTAGAAAGCATCATTAATTAAATGATGATGAACATAGTTACTTTGAATACAAATCAAATTATAGTGAAAATCAGGTTAAACATTATTGTTGTTTCATCAATCGATCTTCATTACTAATTTTCCAACTTACCAATGTGTTAGTGTTAAGATTTGGTGGTTGTTCTTTTAGATCTAAATTAGCTAAGATTACGTAGTTGTTTTTTTGCCGATACGTCTTAGGGCCTCTGTCTAAACACTCCTTTAAAATTTAGAATAAATTCACAGATGTTGGATCTACATAGTTCATCAAAACATAAAACGTAAATGACAACAGAATAAAAATCAACATTTCATTACAACTCCCCGGTCCTATGAGTTATGCAGCACTCCACTACGGCTCTTTTGTAGTACTGTATGCGGTAGTCACCTAGTCGTCAAAATAGTGAATGAGTCCACATTACTATTTATAAAGAACTAAATCCTCTTGAACTTAACTGTCTATGGCATTACAAAATTTAAATTAAGAAATCATAAAAATTAAGAGAATCTTAAGTGGTGGACCAACCATCTTTGTTGGTGTGGCCCATTTTAGTTTTATGTGCATTAAAATTTTGGTTAAAATTTCTCTTTAAACAAACCATTTTTGTAAAAAGATTTTTTTATATAGTAGAGGTAAAAGACTTTAAAATGTCTCTTTTAAACAGGTGTTTTAATATGTGTAGCATTCTGCATTAAATTTTTTTGTAGTAAACAAACAGATTATTACGCCTACAACCAACCACATTATCTAGAATATCTAGATTTCTTGCAACCAACCATCCCTTTTCCTTAATTTTCCTGTAAATTATATAGTTCACAGCATTTTGAAAACCTATGCACACAAATTTAGTTCTATTTTAATATTTGTCACCTTCCGTTATTGTTTCAATACTAATCGGACAACCCACCCAGATAAAAAATTTCAATTTCCAAAATTGGTTCGTACAGAAAAATTAAATATTCTAGGGTTAAGTTACTAATCTTATTTTTGTGCCCATATAGGCCTACACGTAAATAAAACGTTCAAACAAAGTCTACGCGCTACACTTTGAGAAAAGGTTAAAACCTCAGATTAGACACTCCTCGTAGGCTATTAAAGTATGAAATTGTGTTGATATTTCAGTACCAGTTCAATTTGCTTCTATTCAGCTTTTAACATATGTGTTCGTAAGTTTAAATATCAACAGCTGTTTTATTTAGTAATCCAAGATTAATTGTTTCCCATGTTAATCTTATGGACAAAAATTGAACTTTGAGCGCTTCCCGTGAGCTTCAGAATTAAAATATCAAAAATCTAAAACCTTATTGCAAAACTACGAACTGAGACCATTATTTTGACACCTCAAACTTTAAAATTGGTCCAGAAATAAGGGAGGAGTAGTGTTAACAAAAAAGGGCATCACGTATTATATACATAGAATAGATAGATTATATTGTAAAATAAGATACATTTATTTGTACTGAATGAAAAAGATCAAATATACTTTTTGTAAGTGGTATTTGACGCAACACGGCGCGCGTCCTCGGCACTCTCTACGCCGCGCCGACCAGGCTCTGCTACTATAGGCCTAGTCGGAAACGTAAACATCTTCTGTGAATTTGAACTTTTAGTTTATGATTCCTTCTTAGAAATGTGAAATTCCGCAAAACATATTTATGTCAGAATTTTAAACATATGAAGTGCTATTATCAGTGTGTCAAAAATATATGTTCATTAACGAGTCAATGTTAAGACTTATATACTAGGAGTACGCTTGTCCCACGCGTATGGGGATGAACGGCAACACAAGTCAGATAATCTTAGTTCAACGCTAATAAATTAATCTATTAATTTACACATATTAAATACATAGAAAAAGGTTTTAAGTTTTTTTTTATTCAAGACATGTGATAACCAGTACATACGTTTTACAAATATCTTAGTAAATATTTTCTTGGTATTATTGTTTGTTAAACGAAATATATCTTTCTAGTATTCATAACCTATTTTGTATTGAAAGAAAGTTGAAAAATATATTGGTAGACATTTTATTTAATAGAATATAACAAACCACAATGCTCTTGAAAACTAGCAAAGAAAAGTAAACAAAATATCACATGTTCATTTTACAGAATAAATTATTACATATGATTGAAGAGAACATAATACCTCCCCCCTAACCTGTAAGTCACATGTTTAATCTTTGAACTGGTTGGCGTTGTCTTGAGGATCTTCTTAGAACCGATGAGGATGGTAGAGCATCTGAGGTGTCTGGAACAGGGTGGTACTGGTTGTTAACTTTCTGGGTGTTAACTTCCTGGTTGTTAACTTCTGATTCTGTAGGAAGATTTATGTTTATGAAAGAATCATGGTTCGTTTCATATTTTAGTCTTTCTCCGACAGCCCTTATTTGGTCAACATGCCGTTTGTGTACCGAATTCCCAGATCTTATTTCATAGTGACACGAGCCTAGTTTACGTATTATCTTTCCAAAGTGCCACTTTTTCGAAGTCCCATAAATTCTGTAAGAAACCGACTCTCCCTCTTTAAAGTTTCTTGCGCAGATATTTCTTTCTAAATTAGGCAAAGAATCACAAACTGCTGTCAAATCGAGTCTTGATCTCAAGTGCCTATCTATAAAAAGATGAGCTGGCGTTAGCCCTGTTGTTGAGTGAGGTGTTCTTCTATAAGCCATTAGAAATCTGGCCAATTTTTTGTTTAAAGAACCGGTTTCATTTTTCATTGCTCTGAGGGATTGCTTTAAGGTTTGGACATATCTTTCAACTTGGCCATTGGTGGCTGGATGATATGGAGCAGAGCGTTTGTGGCATATTCCATTCAGTCTCAAGAAGTTTTTAAACTCATGTGATGTATATTGTGGACCATTATCTGATACCAAGATTTGTGGGATACCGAAATTGGAGAAAAAAGTACGAAGACAATCAATTGTTCTGTTGGCAGTTATGGAGCTCATCGGAATGACTTCTGGCCACTTGCTGTAAGCATCCACAATGATCAGGAAATAGCTGTTCATAAATGGTCCCGCGAAGTCAATATGGATCCTCTCCATAGGATTTTCAGGTGGACACCAGGGATGAAGAGGTGCTTTTTTAGGGTTGTTACGATGTTCTTGACAACTTTTACAGTTTCTCACTAACTCTTCGATATCTTGGTCTATATTTTTCCACCAAACATATGAACGAGCCACTGCTTTCATACGATTAATTCCTAAATGTGCCTCATGTAGTTCTTCAAGAATTGGGTTTCTTAATGATTTGGGTATAACTACTCTGTGTCCCTTAAATAAGCAACCTGTTTGGACACTCCATTCTAATTCAGTGCCCTTAAATTCGCTTGATTGGCTTATTAATGTTCCCTTGCTCAAAGCTTGATAGACTTCTGATAGCTCTTGATCTTTAAGTGTTTCAGCAGCGATCAGTTTGCCAGTAACGGGAAGAGTCTGAATTTGTCGTAGTTCAAAAACATCCACATTGTCCAGTAGATTAACGTCAGTGCAAAGTTTTGAAGGTAAACGTGATAAGGCATCTGCATTAGCGTTATCTTCAGTAGACTTGTACTTGATGTCAAAATTGAAAGCTTGAAGAAAAACTGCATAATTTTGTAATCGTGTAGCTGCCAATATAGGTATTCCTTTCTTGTCACCAAATATATATGTCAAAGGTTTGTGATCCGTATAAAGTGTAAAATGGTGACCGTACAGAAAAGTGTAAAAACGTTTTACAGCAAAGTAAATGGCTAAAGCTTCTTTCATTATCACGCTGTACTTCATTTCTGACGGGGTTAATGTTCGAGATGCCATAGCAATAGGTCTTTCAGACCCATCAGCATACGAATGTGAAA
The DNA here is from genome assembly GCA_030545055.2 of Neoaliturus tenellus. Lineage (NCBI taxonomy): Eukaryota > Metazoa > Arthropoda > Insecta > Hemiptera > Cicadellidae > Neoaliturus > Neoaliturus tenellus. Next base: position 72,071,610 of record CM061531.1, on the reverse strand, counting down.
GGATAGCAGAGATGCCATGCTGGCTAGCATCTGTAGCAAGAATGAGTGGTAAATTGGGATCAAAATGTGTTAGGATTTTGTCAGATTTCATTTTTTTTTTTTTTAATGTCTTGAAATGATTTTTCACAATTCTCAGACCAGACGAATTTTGTATTGGATCGTGTGAGATTTGTTAGAGGGAACAGTTTTTCGCTTATGTTCGGTATGAACCTTCTATAGTAGTTAATTAGACCAAGCACATGCCTGACTTCTTGTACGTTACACGGCCGAGGTAAATTATCTATAGCCTCAGTTAATTTCTTGGTTTTGCCTACACCTTTGCTACTTATTTTATACCCCAAATACTCAATTTCATCTACCATAAAGCTGGATTTTTCCCTATTCATTCTTAAGTTATACTGTTTGAATCGTTCAAAAGTCTATCTATATATTAATACGCAAGCATGTTTCATTTCCTCCTTTTTTCTCAGCTCGTGGGCATCGTAGGATAAATCCAAGCATACCGTTAGAAAGGTATAGTCATGTAGATGAGCAGAATCACATTCTAATTCACATCGGACTTCAGGGCTACGCCCCACAGGCTTTCAAAGTTCCAATGTTAATCTTATGGAGAAAGAAGAATTGAATAAATCATTGGACAGCTGTTGTAAAAGCAACTGCTAGAAAATTAGAAAGGACAGATGTTTTAGTTGAAATGTTTTTAAGCTTCTTGGGGCCAGATCAACTCTAATTTTGATCAAATTTCGATCAGGAGGCGATCTCTAGTATATATTAATACGCAAGCATGTTTCATTTCCTCCTTTTTTCTCAGCTCGTGAGCATCGTAGGAGAAATCCGAGCATACCGTTAGAAAGGTATAGTCCTGTAGATGAGCAGAATCCCATTCTAATTCACATCGGACTCCAGGGCTACGCCCCATAGGCTTTCAAAGTTCCAATGTTAATCTTATGGAGGAAGGAGAATTGATTGAATCATTAGACAGCTGTTGTAAAAATAACTGCCAGAAAATAGGAAGAACAGATGTTCCAGTTATAAAATGTTTTTAAACTTCTTGGGTCCAGATCAACCGAAATTTTGATCGAATTTCGATCAGGAGGCGATCTCTAGTTTGTTTTAATCGACTAAGGTGTAGCTCATTAGTAGAACCCGAAACAACAATATCATCGTAGAAGACTTGTACCCCTTCTATCCCCTCAACTACCTTTTCCATTGCTTTTTGCCAAATGGCTGGAGCTGCAGATATACCAAATGGTAAACGGTTATATTGATACAAACCTCTATGCGTGTTAATAGTTAATAAATAACGATCTGAGTCTCTAACAGGTAAGTGAAGGAAAGCTTCTGACACATCAATTTTACTGTAGGTGACACTGTTACCGATTTTGGATAAGATTTGTTCAATTGCCGGAGCAGGATACTGTAGCTACTGTAGTCAACTTTAGAGATGACCCCTTCCCTTTCAAGTCTGTCAAGTTCTTCATTTACTCTTGGAATGAGAGCAAAAGGAATGGTTCGAGCTTTTTTGAAAACTGGTTTAGCATTAGGCTTTAAGTAAAGCTGAGCTTCTAGACCTTGCAGTTTACCTATCGTCGCCATCTATTATGTATTCAAAGAAAGTTGAAAAATATATTGGTAGACATTTTATTTAATAGAATATAACAAACCACAATGCTATTGAAAACTAGCAAAGAAAAGTAAACAAAATATCACATGTTCATTTTACAGAATAAATTATTACATATGATTGAAGAGAACATAATATAACCTATTTCAAAATATTTCATAAGGAACAAATTGTATTATATTTAGGGAAGTTACAGTATAACAGGCTGAAAATAGTTTAGATAACACATGTTTACTCTATGTTTGACTACAAACAACTCAATCACCTTTTAACATAGCCTTAAGCACCGTTATTTACAGCCCACAATGCATTTCTTATAAGAAATTAAATTACCTCTCATTACTTTGTTACTTAACGGAATAACTTCAGAAACGAACTTGACCTTATTAATCACACCCAAAATCTAGTGTGAAAGTTTGAAGTCGATCGGAGGCTTCTTGCGAACGTAATCGTCGGTCAATGAAATCGGGAAATCGGGAGACCGTGTATGCACACTCTTGTCTCCTGTCTTGACTTGAATTATTTTCGCATATTTAAACTAGATTGGAAATAATTTTTGAGAGATACCTTTCTATTACCATTGGGTTAGCGGACTTTATAATTTTTAACACAGAAGTGTCATGACTATAGTATATACCAGTAGTACAAATGACGATATCAATAACATTACAATAGGAACATAACATAGATAACATTACAGCTCATAATTTTGACGAGTCACAGCTCCACTATTAACATAATAATTCTGACCCTATAATATTACTATCGATATTACTAGTAGTAGGCCTATTGGATATTTCACATTACATTTCAGCTCCAGTACAAGAGAGGGTGCGAGAGAGACAGCCAGTGTGACGCGCCGGGGGATTGTCCTAGACAACTGGCCGCAGAGCTGTCAGATGGATTGATGATTCTCTCCCGGCGGCGATAACTTGCTCCATCTCTAATGTTAAATTGCAATTAGATAGCACAATGGCAGTCAATCGTGGTACGGATGTGTTAGGGAACCTGACTTAAAAGAAACTATTTATTTACGATGATGTAAAGGTAAAAAAACGTCCAAAACAAGCGAATACTAAGAAGTGTTTTAGTTTTTTTCTTTTCAAGGATGAAGATGATTCTAGAACGTAAAAGAGATGAAATTCTGTGTTCGGGTTAAGAAATTGTAGAACAAGCGGCATAGAAGATACTAAACAAACGACATCCCCATCGTTCTTCGAATAGAAAGTTATTCTTGTAACATCCTTAACAAGATAAACAGGGCGTAAAAGTATCACTGCTCAAATACTTTAGAAAATAAAATAATGATAATGTAACTTGCTATAAATGAGTAAGCTGTAAGCTGTGACCAATGTATAAGGATGTTTTGGCATTAAGAAACTCCTTGTACATGTTGACATTCATTGTCTCACATGTGTCTTTCAAAGGGTATTAAAAGAGGATTGGCCACCTAAGGACTAAATTATTGCCCGACTACAAACACGCATTACAAACCCGAGTTGTTGGACAATGCTGGTTCATTGTTTGACAGAGCTGTTGTCACTGATTTATCTTAGCTCGACAATGATGACAATGCACTCTTCGTGTACAAGAAATCAGGAGTATTCTTTTCCTATAATTCGTTGAACATTATTAAAAATATAAGTGGGGGAAAGCGACAACTTTTACCTAAGGTTGTCCTAAAGGTTTAAAGGTGTCCTAAGGTTGTGTACCTAAAGGTTTTTAACTTTGTGTTAAATAACACAAAGTTAAGGAACACATTTCTGAAAACCTTTGTATATGAATTTAATATATTTTACTTTTACCTGGTGGTTTTTGAAGAGATTTGAGGTAAAGGATGTTTAAAAACAACAATATTTAAAACATTACAAGTAATTCTAAAAATCTTTTAAAATTCAATATTTAGCCCATGTGTTATAATAGTTTAAAAAATAAAATCCTGTGTCTTAAACATTCTCCATGAAGTGGTAAAAAAAAGAATCATACCAATATCTCAAACAATGTATGAGAATAATATTCCTTAAGGTAAGAAAATTTAGTTCCGAGTAAAAGTCATTGATGTCTTGATGATGAAACTCTCCACCTTTGAAAAAAACTTGGGGAAATAAATGTAAAAACGTGTTTACGATTTAATTGTATACTTAGGGTTATTGTTGTTAAAACTTAATAAATTACACATCAAATTAACCCTAGAATTCCGGAAAATATCAAACAAGATATATTCGAAAATTTACACAATTTTTGCCCAGTGGACAATAGGCTGTACTTAAGTAACAGCGTATTTATTTTACTGATTTTAGAATAGATCTGATTATTTTATAATTTTGAAATTAAGACCGTTTTATAAAATTGATCATAATTCGAAACTTTTATAAGAGATTTATTTTTTGTAACTACAACACTCCTTTCACACAGCACGGTTTTTAGCCGTGAGGGAAAAACGGGACGATTTAAAACCGTCCAAGTAGTTTTCGCATAACACGGCCGGGCTGGGACGGCACGGGTACTTCACGCCGTGGCGTGGCACTTCAGATGACTATTATAGTGTAGTAAAATTAGTCGGGAAAAATGAAATAATTTTTGGAAAGCCAATTTCTTTTGAAATGTGTTCTATGGCGTCCCCTGACCTTCCTCCGAAAAGTCCCCAGAAATCCCATATGGGGATCACGCTTAAAAATGAGGGGTTGGCCCATAAGGAGTTACATTAAAATTAGATATTAAGCATACTAAATATAAATACATTCCAGAAGGTTTATATACATCAAATTAAAGGTCTTCAAATGTAGAATACAATGCCGTAAACCCGAACTCAATATAACTGTCGGGAGTGAAAGGGCAGGCGTTTAAAGTTTAGAATACAATAATATTATCAAAACTTTGAAATACAATAACTTCCGACTTATTTGACCTTTTGAGGTCTGGTTTTCGGCTATGTACTCTCCTTAATAAGACCTTTAAAATGATGTATAGCATGGCTATGGACTAAGAAAAAATTTTCAAAACTCCCTCTTTGGGACGTCCATGTAGAGGGTGGTTCAAGGGTAATATGATGGGCATATGTCAAACTATCCCTATTTGCTTAGGTAATTGTACAAGCAACCGTTTGCCGCAAACCGCACCTCGAAAGGTCAAGTATTTCGAAAATTATTACATTTTTAAGCGTTTACGTTAAAATGTGATTTTTATTCAAAGTTTGAAAGGCTGCCGTTTTCGACTCAGGCAACCTTTTGAGATGGGGTTTGCGGCATTAAATTCTACTACTTAAGAGCTTTAATTTGATGTACATAAACCCATTGGTCGAAGAAAGATTTATTTCTGACTCCACGTGGGCCATCCCATCATTTTTAGGCATGTTGCCCACCGGGGATTTCAGGGGACTTTTCTGAGGGAGGTCAGGGGATGGTATAGAACACATTTCAGCAAAAATTAGCTGTCCAAAAATTATTTCATTTTCCAGCCATATTTTGGCTTAATTTTACTACACTATTATTCGCAGTGCCAGTTGTATGTGCCTGCACATTGTACTTTATCATTGAAATTAATCAAGAACAAGCGATTGACCTGTGTTTGTTGCACAGACGGAGGAAGAGAATAAGGAAAAGTCGTCACGTTTACTAGGTGCATCCAATTAACATGAAAAGAGAGGAAGCAGGGCTTTTTTATACATTATTTGAAGATCTGAGAAGGGATGAAAAAAGTTTTTTAATGGTGTTTAAAAAAGTCTTGTCCCAAAGAACAGATTTAGACTCTACAGGGTGTCTCTGAACTCCTTACCGACCTTTTAAGGTATTATTCCTGGACCAAAGACAAGTCAAAATATCATATTTAAATTGTCCGGAAGTCTTTAGTTACTCACACAGCCGCAATTTTGTTTTTATCACATAATATTTTTATTTCCGTAACGGATGGTTGTATTCAGTTCATATTTGGTACGAATCTTTACCATACCAATGTACATTTACAAGAAAAAAATTAATTTTTTCCACTGTATATTTTCAAAATGGCGGCCATTTTAAATTTTCAAACTGAAATATCTCAAAATCGGTAAACTTTATAAAACTTTTACAAGACACAAAAAAGTTGACAAATTAAATTATCTAACCAATGGTACCAAGTTTGTAAGGATAACTACAAATAACGGAGTTATTGCGATATTATCCATGACAAACATTGATTTTGCATTATAAAACGGCCATTTTAACAGAAAAATCAATGTTTTTTATGGATAATATCGCAATAACTCCGTTATTTGTTGTCATATCCTTACAAACTTGGTACCATTGGTTAGATAATTTAATTTTTCAACTTTTTTGTGTCTTGTAAAGTTTTTATAAAATTTACCGATTTTGAGATATTTCAGTTTGAAAATTTAAAATGGGAGCCATTTTGAAAATATACAGTGGAAAAAATTAATTTTTTTCCTGTAAATGTACATTGGTATGATAAAGATTCGTACCAAATATGAACTGAATACAACCATCCGTTACGGAAATAAAAATTATTATGTGAAAAAAACAAAATGGCGGCTGTGTGAGTAACTAAAGACTTCCGGACAATTTAAATATGATATTTTGACTTGTCTTTGGTCCAGGAATAATACCTTAAAAGGTCGGTAAGGAGTTCAGAGACACCCATACAAAAAATATAAGCACTTCCGCATCGATATCATACATCTTTCTACGAACACGCTCCCCTTGTGAACTGAGGGACGACTGAAACCGTTCCGTGTGAAAGGGGCTATAATCTCCTATGCGCTACTACGCAGTTGGACGGGACGGCGACCTTTCCATTCTAGTGGTAAACGGCATCTGCACCATGGCAGCCGTGCGGTTACAAACCGTCACCTTGCCTGTGTGAAAGGTCTAATAAGATTCTTGAAATGTCCGCCTTGCGATTTTTAATCGTACGGTCATAACCGTGATGCGTGAAAGGTGCGTTAAAGAAATGAAATATCTCTACACGGGTTATGGGAAGAAGAAGTTAAAGTGACTAATATAATGTACAATTAGATTCTTGGAAGTGCGGGAGCTGATACAACAGTCATTTATTCAACATTTCTCACATATTTGTAAGATCCAAGAGAGTAATGGGCGAGAACAAAATTTAAACGTCCGTGGAGGCTAGGTAAAATTAAATTGAATAATTTGTGACGAGAAACAAATTATAATAAAAATTTATTTATAAATACAGTAAGCGTTTACTAGCCATTTCGGCAAGGGATCTACACATTAGAAGCAGTCAGAGTCATATTTTCAGGAAGTTTGCCTAAGATTTCTGGCTTTTCCCAGGGAAGCTGTTTGGGACCAATCCTTTTCTTAATATACACTGCTGATGTTGATAAAGACCTTAATCATTGTGCTACCCATTCATATGCAGATGGCACCCAACTGATATTGTCCTTTCAACTGTCTCATCATTTAGAAGCATTCTCCCAGATGAACCGTGACTTGAAGAGTGTGAAGAAGTGGTCTGATACTAATGGACTTCAACTAAATCCTGACAAATGTTCAGTGTTGCATTTAAAAATCCTTCTATCCATTGCCAGCTCAATACGAACAATGGTATCCAAACAGTCCTTCTTGATGGTAAACCTTACCTTTCTATGACTCATTAAAAGTACTTGGGGTTCATTTGTACTGCAGGCTTAAATTTTCTGAACATGTGAGACATATCTGCAAGTCTGCTGTGGGAAAGTTAAGAATGCTGTACAGGTTAAGATCTGTTCTTCCCGTTTCAACCAAACTTGAAATCGTCACGGGAGTCATATTTTCATCAATCTATTATGCCCTTCCTGTTTTTGCTGATTCCTTAACTCAGGAAAATCTTGATATCCTAACAAGACTTCAAAACAGTGCCCTTAGGTTTATTTTGAACCTGAGGAAGTTCGACCATATCAGTGAGTGGAGGATGAGAGCTGGAGAGCCTTTTAAGAAGTACCGCGAGATTAAGTCTTCTCTCACTGTGCATAAGGCTTTGCTGACAGGACGCCCCAAGTAGCCTACATCAAGGATAAACTTAAACATAAATCTGCAGTCAGTGTGCGCAGTACTCGTCAGGAAAGTCTGCTGCAATTGCCGAAGTTCATAGCTGAATTTGGGAAAAAAGCTTTCTCGTTCCTTGGACCTCGTGTGTATAATGCCCTGCCATCTGACAAAAAAAGTTACGGAGCATTTAAAAATGGCATTAAAAAAACATTATTTAGCATTATTTATTGACAACTGTAAATATTAAAAAATTCCAGTGTATGTTAAGGAGTTGTATTGGAAAACAAAGAATGTTACTTTGAATGCCGCTCAACAAATAAATACTTTATTTATTTATATTCTTTAATTATAAGAAATTTTAATTTCTTAGATCAGTGCTAAAATAATTATTCAGGTTGCCACAAAAGGGTGAAGTGAGCATTGTATAGAGTTAGTAAGGAAGTACAATTTTACAGCTACTTACCCGAACTTGCAAACAGATCTTGCTACTCAATTTAGTATTAGGTTTCAGTGTAGCCCTTTCCTTCCCATATGTGTGCCCATGTGTTTAAGGTACAGGTTACATTTCAACAATTTGATAGAGGTTAGCCAGTTTTACTGGCTTATATCTTTTTGGATGTTGAAGACTTTGTTTTTGTCTATCTATTTTATCCCCATTTTATTGCCAAATAGATACAAGTTATTTTTCAAAAACCACCAGAGAACCCAGATTTCACAGTTGACATACAGACACAGATTTCCTAATTTGTGATTTTCATCCGACATTTCTTCTTAAGTAGCTTATAATCATTTATATAGAACATTTAATAGGCTACATAGGTTTTCACACGTATATAGGTAGTACGTGGATTCTGTAACTAAACTGGTTTAATAAACGTCTATTTTTTACCCCTTTTTCATAATATAAATATAAAAGTGTATGAAAATACAAACAAAATATACTATTTTGTTGGCAAAGGAGTCATTTTGAATCCGTCGGATGATAAAGGAAGAAGCTAAACAGAAACAAGAAAATATTTTTAGTGATGGTCATGGATAGCCCGTATGGATAAAATCATAATTTTCTTAATCTCTGATGGAAATTTTGAAATATATACGTATTATGACTTATTTGGACCTGGATTATAAGATTTTCTCAGTATTTTTCAAGTATTTAAAAATTTGGGAATGAAGGGGCGAGAACGAGTATGTAGTTTGTGCTGAAATAACGGCACAGGACGGCCGTTAGTATCGAAGTTCAGTTTACAAGTCAGTTGCCCGAAGGCTTCGTCCCCCATGTAGCTTGAGTACTATATATGAACAGAATTTCTATTGTAATTTATCATTCGAAAAAGATCCTAAATGATACCGTCTACATTTTAAATTTGGCCTTCCTAATGAAAACCTACACGGTTTTATGCCATGCCCTTTATTCTTGAGCGACCAATAATTGTTACTTTGATTACTCTATAATAATACTCTATAGTAATTGTTGTCTATTTGATTACTGGTCTAGAAATTGTCTGCCATAATATCCATTTAAATTGTTTTTCTATTTTCAATTATTGAAATATGTCTAAATTGTACGGAGTTTTTCCTTTTTTTATTTATAATGCAATTGTGTTTATGAACTATTTATTGGCCTTTAAGACAATTAAAAAATTATATTGATAAAAATGCATGTCATTTACAGTTCCGAGAAAATAATATCGAAAGCTGAAAACTTAAACTTGATAACCACACGTTAAGATTATCATTGTTTTTTTACCGTCCTTAATTGTCGAAGTATATACAGTAGATCAAGAATTTTGTGCGAGTGCCGCTAGGTCATCCAAGTACTAATGATTATTTCTTGCAACGTGGTCATTGGTCAAGGGTCCACTTTACCCAAAACCGTAAACACTAACTCTGTTTTTGCGATGTTCAGTTTACGAAACAACGAAACAACTGTAGTAAACACTGTTTTACGATTGCTTTAAAACAATAAAACATCACAGATCTAGGTTGCCGTCCCCAGCTAGAGGTGGTTGACTTTGCACAAATTTTCAGAAGCATTTACAGTATCATGAGCTTAATAAACCCAATTTTAGTCACGATTCTGATTACAACGCTGTTTATAATTACTCTAATTTCAAGCTTTATTATCATATTTGTATTGCAATGCAAGTGCATTTTTCATTAAATCGTATTTCAAAGGGAACGAGGAAAATTAATAAACATTATCACGTATTTAATTGCATTAAATTTTGGCGAGAATTTTTGCCTAAAAGAAGAGCAAGCTATTATGATTTTAGGTTGCAAGATAATTTCTGATTGGTAACTACAACGTTATAACGTTACTTAAAGAAAATCTATATGAGAATAACTTTTTCTAACGAGAGTATTTAGTTTTTAATAACTTATAGCAGCATATTAATTAATAGCTACATTAACATATACTTTAACGAATAGTGTAAAACCACAATAAGCTAAGGATTTAGGACATGTTCCATGCAGTACCATACACCCGAGGGTGCAAGGTACCGTGTGTTCCACTACTGGGGAGACAGGTGGGGGTACTGACTGTTGTCCTGGTGGAGTTTGAGTCGCTGCTCGAGGATCGTGGAGCACGTCGCACAGTTGAGGGTGCAATGTGGTCTCCGCGGGGACAACGGCACGGCGGGCCCTACGACCCCCGTCATGGCTGGCACGACACTGCCCCCGTCGCCGCCCCCACCGCCGCCCCCACCACCCCCACCACCACCGCAAACAATCAATGCCACCCCCCGCTCTCATCTCATCCACTGTCTTATCACTATTGTTTTTCCTAATTGATCACTTTTTCGATTGTCCTTTCTGCAAGAACTTCCTGCGAGTCTCCTTCAAAGTTACCCTTTCAAAACGGATCCAAACTTTTTCTTAACAAATCTTGAGTTTTAGTGAAAAGGCATTGTAGGAAAATAGTCAAGTGTAGTAAGCGTTTGTTTAATTAATTATTTTGATTTGTATGTTGCTAGATTATTATGGAACAATAGAATGAATGAACTACGTATAAACTAAAATACCCCCGTCGCAGCAGACCTGCGTACTCAGCGAATTTCCAAAGAATTATTGTTTCAACATTAAAGAACTTTTTGGCTACCTTATATAATTAATAATCTTTACAAGGAAATATAATATATTTAATGGCATTATATTTCTGAGTAAATTATTTTTATTTTATAATTTATATATTAATATTTATATTGCAATAAATACTTTTTTAACAGTAATAAAAGTGCACACCCAAAGCTACCATGCTAAAGGAATGATTTGTTTACAAATAACAAAACATAAACATTTCAAATTTGAAAATATGCAAAAGACAGCTGATCAGCTGATTAGGAACAGATATCTTATTATCTCCATCTCTCTTGCTCATGTAGTCCAGGATTTCACTTGTACAACAAGAGTTTATAATGTAATACTGATTGAATATACAATAAAGAATGAGTTGTTGATAAAGGGAATGTAATTAGTTTTAGAACATTGTTTATTTAACATATTTGATCACAATTATTTCTCATTATAAATAAGTTGATTTAATATCAGAACATCTCTCTCATAAAACAAAAACAAGTTCCATAGCAACCATCAAAATAATATTAAAACAACAAATGTCAGCTGGTCACTACAAGAGCCCCCTGCGGAGACTGGAAGTCCATAGAGTCCAGGTAAAAGCCCCCTGCTAGTCCACGAATGAAACAGTAACAAAATTCACAGTGATAAAAAAAATAGATCATACTGAAACTGGCTGTTTCAATTTGACATTTCTTCCAGATCTGGTAGTGTAGGATATTTGTCTATTGTCCTTCACAGGTTCTTGAAAACCGATTAGAGGCTCGGGTTTGTCATCACGAAGAACAAAGGCTGGTTTAACCCTGTCAAGACTGACTCTTACATCTGTACCATTTAGTCGTATCGTTACAGTTTTATCGTCCCTCTTTTTAACTTCATGAGGTCCCGTGTATGGTTGTTGTAAAGACTTTCTGACAGCATCCACTCTTAAAAAAACATGCGTACACTTGTCCAAATCACGAAAAATGAAGCTATTTCTCTTGCCATGTCTCATGACTTGTGTAGGTTTAAGAGCAGAAATTTTCATTCTGAGGCGAGAAACCAAATTTGTCGGGTCCTCCAACGGTGCCAACTTTGTTGATGGAACAAAGTACTCCCCAGGAAGGCGCACAACCTGTCCAAAAACCATTTCTGCTGAAGAAGTATTGAGGTCTGCACGGAAAGCATTCCTAATTCCAAGAAGAACCACAGGCAAGGACTCAACCCATGTGGAAGCAGAGTGGCACATAATCGCCGCCTTCAGTTGTCTATGAAATCTTTCCACCATGCCGTTTGCACAGGGGTGGTAACTTGTTGTCCTAAGCCTGGAAAAACCACACAAATTTCCCAATTCGGCAAAGAGTGAAGATTCAAATTGTTTGCCTTGGTCAGTCGTTATGCGCAGGGGAACACCGAATCGTGATATCCAGCAATTAAAAAGGGCCGATGAGACTTCTTCGGCAGTGATTCCCTGTAGGGGGTGTGCCTCTGGCCATCTTGTGAATCTATCCACCACAGTCAAGCAGTAGCGTAGATTACCAACCTGAGGTAAAGGACCGACTATATCCACGTGGATATGTTCAAATCGACAACTTGGCAAAGGAAAGTCACTGATGGGTGTTTGGACGTGACGGGTAATCTTAGAACGTTGACATTCTTGGCAGGACAAAGTCCATTCCTTACAATCACGATTGATAGAGGGCCAAACGTATCTCGCAGTCAACATTTTATTCATGGATTTTATCCCAGGGTGACTTAAGTTGTGCATTGAATTGAATACCTCCCTGCGCAAACATTTTGGGATGTACAATCGTTGCTTGTCGTTTGTAATATCACAGTAGACAACAGCATCAGAGCCCGGAACTTTAGTCGCTTGAAGATTTAGTGAGGACAGATTGTTTTGAAGGATAGATTGAAGTTCTTCATCCTTAGATTGAGAGTCTGCTAGGTGATGAAGGTCAATGTTACTATTTTTGTTTACAGAAATAGATTCTATCCTTGAAAAGCTGTCAGCCACAATATTGGAAGCACCGGAAACATGTTGTATGTCAGTTGTGAACTGTGAAATAAACGATAGATGATTATTTTGAACTGGTGGTAGTTTATCCTTCTTCTGTTGAAAAACAAAAGTGACAGGTTTGTGGTCAGTGTAGACAGTACAAGGGCTAGCTTCCAAAATATGTCTAAAATGTTTAACAGAAGCATAAATGGCAAAAAGTTCCCTGTAATAAGCTGGCCAACTAGCTTGTTTAGGTGTAAGTTTTTGAGAAAAGAAAGACAAAGGTTCCCATAAACCATCTTGATTTAATTGCTGTAATACTGCTCCTACTGCAGTATTCGATGCATCACAAAAAATTGCTAACTTAGCATTATTACTAGGGTGGCAAAGCAATGTAGCTTCCGCCGAGTGATTCTTACAGTTATTAAAGCTCTCTTCTAATGCACTAGTCCAAGGGACCTTCTGATTTCCTTTCAAAGATGCAAGGGCTGTGTGAAGGGGAGCCTGGAACTCGGCGGCGTGAGGAATGAACCTACGGTAGAAGTTCAACATCCCCAAAAACCGCCTAAGTCCTTTCGCAGTTTGTGGTAAAGAGTAATTCTGGAGAGCATCTATGCGATCAGGAACAGGTTTAGTCCCTTCAGCCGACACATGGTAGCCAAGAAAAACTACTGAGTCCACATTAAATATTGATTTCTTCACATTAATGAGGACACCGTAATCGACAAACCTCTTTAAAATTATCCTAAGATGTTCTTCATGCTCGGTAGAGTCTTTTGAAAACACTAGGACATCGTCAATGTAGGGGAAACAAAAGTTGAGTCCCTCTAAAACTTCATCAATAAACCTTTGAAAGGTTTGACCGGCATTCCGTATCCCGAAAGACATAAAAGGAAACTCGAAGAGTCCAAACGGGGTTGTTATAGCAGTCTTGGGAACGTCCTCTTTGTTAACCGGAATTTGAGTGTATGCTTTCACAAGGTCTATTGTAGAGAAAACTTTACTGCCCTGCAAACAATTTGTAAAATCATGAATGTGACGAACAGGGTAAGAATCAGGAATAGTCCGGGCGTTCAATGCCCTGTAATCACCACATGGTCGCCACTCATCATTTTTCTTTGGAACCATGTGTAATGGCGAAGACCATGGACTTTTAGAACGACATGCAGTCCCGTTAGCCAGCATGGATTCAAACTCTAATTTAGCAATTTTGAATTTTTCAGGAGCTAACCTTCTGGGTCTCGATGAAACTGGAGGGCCAGAGGTTGTCTTTATGTAATGAACTGTTTTGTGACGAATGGATCTCGGAATTCCTAAGGGTCTTGTAATATCCGGAAATTCAGATAACAGCGGGAAGTTTTCAGTAGCTGATGCAATTAGTTTAACACTGGGTTGCTGGCAGTTAATGAATTGACATTTACTTTTTAGATTTATATTACTGTCAATCAAAAAACCATTTCGACAATCAGGTAATAAAGAGTAGTGAGCCAGGAAATCCGAACCAATGATTGGATTACTTACATTTGCTACAACAAAGCTCCAGACGAAAGATCTTTCAAGTCCAATATTTAAGTTAAGACACAAGCTGCCAAAAGTGGGGATTTCAGAGTCATTGGCAGCCCTTAGTTCTATACCAGAGGGTTCTAAAGATCTCTTGATTAAATTTTTAGGAATGCAGCTAATATCAGAACCCGTATCTATTAGAAACTTAAAACCTGAAATCTCATCAACAACCTGCAACCTGCCACTGCGATTACTATCTAGCTTAAGTGATTCATGAGGATGGCGTCTAGACACATGGCAATTAGTCGACACCGCCCCTAGTTGCCTGATCCGTTTTTTGAAGAATTGTAAGTACAAGGATGTACGCATTTGGAAGCTTGAGCCCCATGGCGGTCATGATACCAACAGTAGCCATTATTCTTAGCCAGAGTAACATGTCGGCTTTTAGATCGTGTACGACTTAACGAACTGTGCTTACCGCTATTAGATGATTTTAACTCGTCTGATAGAGAAGTAACTCTCTCCTCCAACATGGAGAGTTTCTCCAAGATTGCCTGAACACATCCCCCTTGGACGTCATGCTTGTCTGGGGCTTTAGAGAACGAACTTATCTTCTTACCTCGATAGGACGAAATAGCATCGCAGCTTACTGAGGGTGAGCTTGAAGGTTGAACCTCTTGGATCTTATCAGCCATAATGGCCAATGAGTCGGTACTGACCCCAGTACCTTCTAGCTGGGTTTGAAGGATGCCCTGGATATGTACCGGAAGGCGCTGTACCCAAATGGTCCTGAGTAGTTTATCTGGAATGCTGTCGCCGGCCAAAGATTTGAGTCTTCGAAGGAAGCGAGAAGGGGCATCGTTTCCAAGTTCCTCGTCCATGAGTAGCCGTCTGATTTTTCCTCTGGTCTGAGACGGTTAATCTTCTTATGAGCTCCTTTTTTAAACTTGTATAAGGTTGCTCCATATGTGGGTTTGAGAGCAAGTCTTCTACTTCTGTAGCTGTCACCTCATCCAATTGTGTCACAACGTGGGTAAAACGAAGATTTTCATCACAAATATGCCATAAAGCAAAAATTGCTTCAACCTGGACAAACCAAAGCGCTGGTTTTTCGCGCCAGAAAGGAGGAAACTTAAGCCTTGGTGTTTTTGTTGGGGCACAGTTTTCATTAGGCTGGGTGAGTTGTTCAGTGCCATGACTCGCATCAGAACCATTTGCATTGGTTTTAGTCCCAATAATGTCATCCAAATGGCATTTGAGTTTTTTATTTTCCTCTTCCAACAGGCTTATTTTAGACAATAATTCCTCATTGCTATCCATGTCAGATATGTAGTGTTCTTAACTTGGGGTCACCAATGTAGTCCAGGGTTTCACTTGTACAACAAGAGTTTATAATGTAATACTGATTGAATATACAATAATAATAATAATAATAATAATATTTATTTGCCATATAACAATTTACATTAATTGCATTGGCATTACAAACTAATTTTAACTTACATACTAAATTCTTCTATATGTCTCTTCTATTATTTTCGTTTATTATGACTTAAAAATTTATACTGTTAAACGTCCATGATTAAATTTTTTTATCTTTAAGGAAATCTTCAGTTTTGTAATATGCTCCTTTTTGTAGTAATTTCTTCAATAACTTTTTAAATTTCTTCAAATCTTTTTCTTCTTTTAATTTAGTTGGTAATCTATTATAAAATATGACACCATTGTATAATAAATGTTTCTTAAAAAAGGTAGTGTTGTGAACAGGAATTTTGAGGTTGAGGTTATGCCTTATGTTTTTTGATGTTTCTTGAGTTTTAAATATTTCTAAATTTTGCATGACAAACAATAATGTTTCATATATAATAATGCAAGGAAAAGTTAGAATATTGTTATTTTTGAAAATTTGTTTACAGGAATGATATTTCGATTTCTTAAAAACTGCTCTGATAGCCATTTTTTGTAAAATAAATAAGTTCCTTGCACTTGCAGTTGTATTTCCCCATATAGGTACAGCATATGACAAATGGGGATATATTATACCATAGTAAGCAGTTAATAGTATGCTGGTGCTACAAAATTTCGACAATCTTCTTATCATGTAAATTCCACTTGATAACTTTTTGCTTATCATGTCAACATGTGATTCAAAATTCAAATTATCGTCTATAATGATCCCTAAAAATTTTGCTTTTTCTTCTGTTGTTATTGGAAACTCATTTATTGCAATGGTAATATTATCTTTTTTTTCCTTCTTTTTAGTTCGAGAGAATTTTAATAATTTAGTTTTCGTCATGTTTGTCATCAAATTATTTTCATTAAACCATTGTATTAATAAATTAGAATCAATGTAACTATTAATTTCAAGATCCTTTAATGACTTATACGATGTAAACAATGTTGTATCATCAGCATAAAGGCAAATGTCAGAATTTCGAACTGATTTCGTAATGTCATTTATATATATCAGAAATAACATTGGACCAAGGATAGATCCTTGTGGTACTCCTGATTTTGTTACAATTTCTGTTGATTGTTTGAATGATATTACATTTTTGTCATCTACAAAAGGAATTTCAACAATTTGCGTTCGATTCACGAGATAGCTCTCAAACCAGTGTAGTGCAGTTCCTCGTATTCCTAATTGCTGTAGTTTCAGTAATAGAGTTTTATGTTCCACCATATCAAACGCTTTTTTTAAGTCAAAAAATATTGCAAGACTATGTTCTTTATTGTCAACTGAACTGACAGCTTTTGATGTTAATTGAAATATTGCATTAATAGTTGATTTGTTTTTTCTAAAGCCATGTTGATTTTTTGATAAAATGTTATATTTTTCAAAAAAGGATGTTATTCGAACTAGCACAACTTTTTCAAATATTTTACTAATACTCGAGAGAATAGAAATGGGCCGATAATTGTTACAATCTAAGGTTGAAGAATTTTTAGGAATTGGTATAATCTTTGACTTTTTTAATTTAGTTGGGAATTCACCTGATTTTAAAGACTCATTTATCAGATACATTATTGGATGTGTTAATTCATAATGACATTCTTTTAAAAGCTTGTTGGATATTCCATCAAATCCAAAAGTTGTGGATGTTTTAAGTGATAGAATTATTTCATTTACCTCAAAGCGGTCTGTTGGAAACATGTATATTGTATGAGGGTTAATTTCAACACAGTTAGTTGATCTATATTTCTTATCATTGGTATCACTTCGTAAGTTACTAGGCACAACATTTACAAAAAAATTATTAAATATATTTGATATTTCTTCTGGATTCTTTACTATATTACCTTTAGAGATTTCAATTTTATATTCGGTTAATCTTTGTTTCTTTTTTGATATTTTATTCTCATTTATAATCCCCCATACTGTCTTAGACATATTAGTTGATTTTAATATTTTATTTTTGATCATAGTTGACTTTTCTTCTCTTAAAGTCTTTCTAAATAATAATTTGGTTTCTTTGTATTTCATTCTCATGGGTTCAGATGAGTGCAGATCTTTTGTTTTGTTATATAGGTCCTTCATGTCTTTCCTTAAATTTAAGGCATAATCCGACAGTTTAGTTTTAACTTTTGAGTTTTCTTTAATTTGTACTTTTTTTAAGGGAAATGCTCTTAAGAAATGTTGATTTAATATATTATGAAAAGTATATATTTTTCAGTAACTGATTCATGTTTTCCATGAAGGGCTTGCCATGTTTCATTTATTAAAAGACTTTTGAAGAGGGCAATTTGATCATCAGCAAAGGATCTTATAATTTTGAAGTGAGGTTTTTTTACTGAAGATTGAATTGATTTCAATTCTGCAACCTGAGCATGGTGATCTGCTAAACAAGATTTTAACACATAACTTTCAATTTCAATTAAACCATCTAGTATATTTGTGAAAATGTTATCAATGCTGGTTTTAGAGTTTTTAAATTCTCTCGTAAAAGAAAATATCGTCTGACTAAGACCATAGCTTCCCATCAAATATTTAAATTTTTTTGTTTTTGCTTCATCTTTTGCGCAATTTATATTAAAGTCTCCAGTTACAATAAAGAATGAGTTGTTGATAAAGGGAATGTAATTAGTTTTAGAACATTGTTTATTTAACATATTTGATCACAATTATTTCTCATTATAAATAAGTTGATTTAATATCAGAACATCTCTCTCATAAAACAAAAACAAGTTCCATAGCAACCATCAAAATAATATTAAAACAACAAATGTCAGCTGGTCACTACACTCCCATTATACACTTATTTTCCATGGGAATACCATGGGATTTATCATGTAGGTTTGCTGCCATGTGGGTTTTTTATCAAATCTTAATTACTCTCCACCTACTGAAGGTTCATAAAATTTTTTATTAAGATATGTTGATAAATAAGCGATATACAGGGTGTTCGGAAAAAACGTTTCAGGAATTCAGGAGGTTATTGCCCACATCAAAATAAGCAAAAAAGTTCCTATAAACATATGTCCTAACATGCTTCGTTAACCCGCTAGCCGCCATTTTGTTTTTTACACTAAATAATTTTTATTTCCGTAATGGATCATTGTATTAAGTTAATATTTTGCATGAACCTTCATCATAGCAATACCCATTTGCAAGAAAAAAGTTATTTTTTTCTTATGTGTATTTTCAAAATGGCGGCCATTTTAAAATTTTAAACTAAAATATCTCAAAACCGGTAAATTTTATAAAAATTTTACTAGATACAAAAAAGTTGACAAATTTAATTATTTAACCAATGGTACCAAGTTTGTAGGGATTTGACAACAAATAACGGAGTTATTGAGATTTTTATGCATAAAAACATTGATTTTGCATTGTAATTAATGCAAATTAAGGTAATTTTAATTGAAAAATCTCAATAACTCAGTTATTTGTTGTCAGATCCTTACAAACTTGGTACCATTGGTTAAATAATTAAATTTTTCAACTTTTTTGTGTCTAGTAAAATTTTTATAAAATTTACCGGTTTTGAGATATTTTAGTTTAAAATTTTTAAATGGCCGCCATTTTGAAAATACACATAAGAAAAAAATAACTTTTTTCTTGAAAATGGGTATTGCTATGATGAACGTTCATGCCAAATATTAACTTAATACAATGATCCATTACGGAAATAAAAATTATTTAGTGTAAAAAACAAAATGGCGGCTAGCGGGTTAACGAAGCATTTTAGGACATATGTTTATAGGGATTTTTTTGCTTATTTTGATGTGGGAAATAACCTCCTGAATTCCTGAAACGGTTTTTCCGAACACCCTGTATAACTTTTTAAAGATTTACCCAAAAGAATAACATGGGAAACTTGATTTGAATTTTCTCTAAAACCAGTTAAGCTATTTTAAAAATTCAAAATACTAAATTGTTTGTTTTTTTTAGCTCTTTTAAATGGTTTTCGTTAAAATTGATAAATTTTGAAAATTAGGTCCAAAAATACCAAAAACCCATTAAAAACCCCCATAAAACCCCTTTCCCATAACCCGACAATGGTGGTTCGCGAACTCATGAAAATAGACCTGGTCTTACACCTTCATACCAAATTTCATCAAAATCGGAGGTCCCCTTCAAAAGTTATCAGTACCACGGACACACACACATATATATATATATATATATATATATATATATATATATATATGTCTAGCACCTCGGCAGAAGCCGGTTTTCACGATCTAAACTTAAAGCACTAACCGGTCCCAAGGCACTCCACGGTCCGTTTGATGAGCTAAGCCGGTCCGGACCGTCTTCAGCCTTTCAGCTAGAAACAAGCGGACCGGGATGAGACGGATATATGGATACAGCCCTATCAGGCAAGTGGCGCAGCCTGTGGAAAATATATGAAGCTAAAGCGAGAGAGGGGAAATCCCCCCACCATTACAGGACTGGCATGTGCTGTACATCTGTATATGTATTGTATGTAGACTGCGTATGTCTCGTGGGCTGCCCCGCGATGTGGACTTCACGGGCCCCTGACCCGACATTGCTCGAGTTATTGCATTCAGTATTAATTTTTTTATTGTTGTTTTTAAACATTGTTTGTTCTAGTACTTTTACAAATAACATGATGCGCATTGATTATTCTTCTAAAAACACCAGTAATATCTTTCGCCAGTAAATAGTGTTTTTTTTCCTCGTAATTGTCATATTTTACTAAACTAAATTTTAATATTAATATGTGAGGGGGTAACGGTGAGATGTGAAAAATAAACCTAAAATAGAATTGACCAATTAAAGTCCTGTTTTACAAAACCATTATAAAATAATCAAACAAAATAGTATCAGACAAAAAAACATTCAACAAAAATTGCGAAAATAGGTTGACACCTAAAAACAATGTCCGATAGCTCAGCCTGTAATGGCGGAACTTTCTACAGTTCCGGATCATCACTATAGTTCGTTGATCGAGAGTCCGAAGTGAGGTAACGCTTTTACGAGTCGGCGCAAACGAGGAAATAAAAAGTCACGTGTGCAGCTTTTGGCTCGGCGGATGATTCGCAGTCGTTTCCTAGAAGCGACTTTCTATTCGCTCTCCCCCCCCCCCTCCCGGTCAACCAACAAGTGGACTACGACCACTGACGCTGGCAAGGTCCGCATGTGACACAACCTTACTGGATATAAGTTCAATAGGAGGCGTAGCTTCACTTCACACTTTCGCTGAAGTTTGACTCCACGACTTTATGACTTTTCGCAATTCACTGTGTTCACATACGATTTTGTATTCTCCTTAAAATATTTTCGTTGAGGATTACATACAGTTATATAAATTGTATGTAATCCTCACAACAAAGCAAAAAAATAATCTCGTATTTTTAATTATTGATCAACGAAAATATTAATATTAAAAGGGGGATCATACTTTTTTGAAAGTTAGAAAAACTGATATTTTAATATGTTAAGCTTTAATAATTTTTAATGAAAATGTATTAGATATGTGTGTAATGTCATTTCTTTGCATTTTAGAAGTTAAAAGCTCTTTACAAAAGAATAAAACTTATTTGATACAAAAAATTATTGCATTTAATACTATTGTAATGCAATTTTTGCAAAATACAATGGAACTACAACTAAAATGAGAAAATAGAAGCAATGAATCGTCATGGAAATACAGTATTATGAATTTTGACATATAGGCAATACAATTCCATAAAAATCAGGTGATTACTTTGAAAACCATTTTTGGACCTATGGGAACACCAAAAAGTTATATTCACAAACAATCCAAATACAAACGTTTCAATGAAAACCGTACTTTCCCAATACGCAATGATAAAAATCGCGGGAGGAATAACATAGTAATATTGAGCTTGTTAATTGCCATTTAACTCTATCGTTTACGACTTTTAATATTTACAGGTCCTCTTGAAATCTTGTCAAAATATAGAAAACTTAATATTGTGGTTAATTGAATAGTGGTTGTTGAGCACCCAGTCATGGAGTAATACAGAGCTCATCCTCTCAGTACACTGGACAGAACCATGCCGGTATGAAGAGTCTCAAGCTCACACTTATCGTACACTGTCTCCTAGCCAGCTGTAGGCCAATTCATCCGATATTTAGGGTGTTTTGAAAATAGTACACTTCATCCGACGGCCGCTGGTCAGCGGTTCACCGGCTCGGTACGCCACCGCGGTAGAATATTTCTACCTAGCTTAGAGGGATATGTCGCACTGGGTTTATTAAATAACTGTTTCATTGGGAACTGTAATAAATTAATTTAAATTGTACTGTAATCCTGTACCAGTATTCTAATATAACTTTAAATATCCTTGCCCTGGTTGAGTGAGATTTTTTGCTTCTTTAACCACGTTTAACTCGGGAATTTTGGAGAAGAGCGATGAATATTGTACAGTCAGATCCAGAACCCGCCCTGACACGTTGTCGCCAACAGGGCTGGGGATGTGTGGTGGTGGCCGGCGGACGGATGACCGCGCAGCTACTGAGATCAGCCACCATCTATCCTGTACTCCTACCCTATCACCTAGGCTAATATTACTGGCGAATCAATTACTTACGTTATACAAATAAATCTATCATGCAGGATTCCTTAATAGTGCTGCAGAATTTCAACCTTCCGTAAAATTGAAGGAAAATATTAAACATGAAATATTGCTATAACAAACAATACAGTAAGTACACACACTAATACACTACTTTTCTATTTGCCTTACGAATAAACTTGTGTTTATCACATGTTAATTGTAAGAAAAAAATTCAAAGTAATGTTAAACATGCTAAAAGACACTTTTTAATTAACGTGTTTTAAATGAGTTTAAATAGATATTATTTAATACACAGGATATTCTGAAAATGCATTACAGTAACCTGCAGTTGTTAATTTGTTAAGTTAATTATAACAATGAGTAGAATACTTAGTTTGTTTTCCTTAACCTCGTTCGGCTTTATAATATTATTTTTTCACTTTTCCACAAGTCATCATATCATATCTTCAAGCAGTAAAAATTAGCAAATCCACCATAAATGGCATAATAGCGTTTGGAGTTTACCGTTTTCATTTGCCGTATGTCTAAAAACTCTTTCATAATAGTAGATTGCACATAGAAAAATACTATACTACGAACTGATTAAAACTGCGTTATGAGGTTATTTGTTAAACCTATTTTGCAGAACACTTCATGTTTAGCAACGTTCACAAACCCACTTGACTTTACCGCACTTAAACGCACTTTTTTGTAAAATTAAACCCATCGACAATCAGGGCATTTTTGCCCCTTTGGCGAACTGCCTGATATCGATATATACAACGATGCTGCCTGACACCTTGAAACGAACTACTGTTTTAGAATTCACGACGGCTACTTTTAAACAACCGTCCCCCACAATTTCTTACTTTTTGAATTCTTAGATCTCTCCATTTCTAGGAACGCAGATAATCACAATGTTCAAATCTCCCTGTCACTTAAAAATAATAATAGCTTGAACGTTGTTTTAAATAACAAAGTATTGTCAAACAAAATTTCAAACACATTGAGTGGCAGAAATTGTATGAGATTGTTAACATTAATAAATTAATTTAATACACCTCCCAATATAAACAGTTATTTAATAAACCCAGTGCGGCACGACACATCTCGCTAAGCCAGTGTGGAATATTCTACCGCAGCGGCGTACCACGGCAGTTAACCGCCGACCACCGGTCATCGGATGAAGTGTACATTTTTCAAAACATCCCAAACATCGGAGGAAGTGGCGTACGGTAAAGCGACAACGTGTCGTCGTAGCCAATTTTACCTGCCGCCGCACCATACCTGCTCTGCGGTGGTACGACATTGTGTCGTCGCTGCCGCTTGAGGCGGGCGACGACACCATGTCGTACCCCGAGAGGGGAGGTTTAACAAGGGACTGACAGCAAGAGATCAATGACACTTCGCGTAGTGAAATTATCCCAAATGTAGTTGTTAGATGTGAATATAGACTAATTCATGCAAATTAAGTAGACAAATCACAATAACAAAATTAAACAAATTATTTGCTTTATTCTTATTATTTTAAAATGTCATCTTATTATTTTCTTATTTTTGTAATATTTTTTATCAACGATATTTGATATATTTCATAGAACTATGATAGTGTAATACCGGCCTGATCATTATTGTGATAAAGGTTCATGCCTAATATAAACATAATACACCCATCCGTTAAGGAAACAGATATTATTAAGTATAAAAAGAAAATGTCAGCTGGTGCCTAACAAAACATTTTAGGACATGTGTTTCCATAGTATTTTGATCCAATTATCTAAAAATATAAGTAAAATCTAGACGTTTTAAAACTAACTGTAAAGTTTAAAAAAAATTGAGTAAACTGAAAAGGGTAATAAAATGGATTGACGCTTTCACAACACAGAATCACACAACCCACACGGAGGAAGTATTAAAGGGATCAATAAAGGTAACGGTAACATTTAATAAATGTCTAGTACACTTAATTGATTTTGCTGTATATGTTGGCCTAAGAGTGTTTTTGCAGTAGTCAGTTGATATTGTTCAGATACAGAACAAAAAGTTCAGATTAAGTCAGTTTTTGTCAATGTTATTTAATAACATTGCCTCTATGTGAAAAACCCTGATTATAGTTTAGTGTTATGCTTTTAATACTATTTCTACATCGAAAAACTACTTTAGTGCAAAATTCCAGTAAGGAAAGATAAATAGCATAATCAATGAGAGCAGACCTGTGCGCCAAAGCAAAGCCTACACCTCAGGCTATGCAGGTAGCCAAGCCGAGAGAGTGAGAGAGGAGATTAGCCAGGGTGCGACATGGTGCCGTCGCTGCGTCGGGCTTCGGGCGACGACACTCAGTCGTACCCCCGAAAATATTTTTACTGCACCCCAACGGGAGCAGGTAAAATTCAGACACAAATTCGTACAATCGTGGCGTACAGGCCTCCTAGTCGACGAGCTTTGCAGCCCTGGCCTTCCACGGGCATTTTACTGTCGTGACCCTGAGTTATGTTTCTTATTGAAAACATTTTAGTTTCCTGTAAAGTTTGCGCATTATTTCTCCGACTATGGCCACTCCGCTACTTTCAATTTCAATAAGCTACCCTATACTTACGGCCAGCTGACTTGGCTATAGTCGGAGAAACACTGCGCGAAATATTATTTTTTATACATACACAGATCAGTTAAGAAATAAAAACAGTATGAATAATATGAATTAATGGTAATTTAACTGTAATTACATACATGAATTAATAAATAGGGGTTTCAAGAATAGTGGTAATTATTTTTCAATTTTCAACTTCATTACAACTTGAATTTATCAACGTCACACAAGCCAATAATATCAACACACTACTTTAAATTAATGAGTAAAAAAGATTGATTTAAAAGTTTTGAAGTTTTTATTAATTTTTTAGAAGTCTTGTGCATGGTATTGAGTTATGATTCTTTACGAAGTCGCAAAAACATGAAAACCCGTTTCACTGCATGTTTTAAAACAGTTTTACCCATTCGCTTTAAATCTCTTTTAATTGTAAAAATGTCATGGGCCTGTATCATTCCTTCCTGCTGTTCCGAAGCAACCCTATAATCTGTTGATCGCCAGTCTGAAGTGACGCACTGCACAACAGGCTGAGACAAACAATGAAAGAAAAGGTCACGTGTAAGGTGTGTGGCTCGGGGATGATTCACAGTCTTGTTCTTGAAACAACTTTCTCTTCGCCCTCCCCTGTTCAACCCTTAAGTGGCCAAGACCACCGCCCCGCCGCTGCTGGCTAGGTCCTCATGTGTCTCAACTTGCCTGGGCTAGAATTTCAGTACGAGGCGGAGCTTCGTTTACACCCTCACTGAACAAACTTAAACTCCACGATTTTTTACAACCCACCGTGCTTTTAAACATACAATTTCGAAGTCTCCGCAAACATTTTTCGTGCAGTAATAATTAATTTAAAGTGCGAGTTATTAATTTGTTGACCTTATTTTAAGGATTATATTTCAAATGTTTATGTATATTTTTAGGTCATCAACTGATATTGTAATACTTAAAGCTTTATACACTTTGAATAAAAAATGTCTTGGGGTAATGTAATTCTATTAAGATTTTAGAAATATAAAGTTCTTTAATAAAACAATAAAGTTAATCAAAATCGTCAATGTCCTTTTTAGTTCATACAATTTTCTTCTTTTAGTGTATCTGAGAGTAAACTATTATTAAAATAAAAAATAGAGCAATAAGAAAAAAATAAATGAACACATGGAATTATTATTAACTTGGAAGTATATACCAAATTCCATCAAAATCAGGTGATAACTTCGAAAACCATTTTTTATCATCCGGGCACCAATTCACAAATAATCTAAATCAAATTTTTTTATGGAAACCGTATATCTCGTTATGCAATGGTAAAAACCGGGAGGAAAATGACAAAATAGTTTTTAGCTTGTTTGTTGCCATTTAACTCTATTTTATGACAATTATGCCTTTTAATTTTAACGGGCATTTTTTGAATTCTTATCAAAATATAAAGAACTTACTAATGTCGTTAATTTAATAGTTATTGTTTATTACTCTACTAGATTACAGGCAATAGAACCATGCATGCAATATGTTTTCCCTCATATCATTCCCTATAGTACAAAATAGTCTTTATTAGTTTTTATAGGAAGAGTACTAATCTTTTATAAGTAAAAAGGTAGGGATAACTCACCGCAATCCGGATTATTTTTGGTCCTAATGGTGGAAAATTGTTTCGCCCCTATTCGTCAGGAGAGGCGTCCTTAGGAAATGCGAGGCCTGGAGCAAAATATTTCTGCGAGGCCTTATTTAACTGTAATTGCTGGGGGGTTGTGGGGTATGGAATACGACAGCATGTGTCCAAGGTATGTCAAGACGTTTTCCGACTGTCTATATATGTACTCAATCCATTAGACCCCTATATCTTTGAAATTATTTGATTTACAGAAATGAAACTTGGCACAACTATTAATTACAGGGTCTCCCTGAACTCTACCCTCTAGCCCTCTACCCTCCTTTTCAGGTATTATTCCTGGACCAAAGACAAGCCAAAATATCATATTTAAAATTTAGTGATTTTAATACAAATAGTCACGCATATGAGCGGGTTGCCGCGCAAAAAGCGTGGTTGCGGCGCCAGGTCAACAATGGATTTCATACCAAAACTGCTCCCGGGGAAGCGGTCCGACCGTGACTAGCCTCAGTTATATCGCTCTATCTCGCTTATTTATTAACAAATTTTCATGATTTTTACATCGTTGGATTTTAAATTAAATTTAGGAAAAAACACATAAGAACCTAAACTTTGCTACCTAATGTAGGTAGTTTTTATGTAATTTAAGGTTAAATATTTTAATTGGCCACCATTTTGAAAACATGAATTGTAAAAAGTTGATTATTTTTTCTAGCTAGGTCTTTACTTCAAAAAGGTGTGTACCGAATTTCCACTTATTACGTCAAGCCGTTCTTACATTAAAAATTATAAAAAAATATACAAAATGACGGCTGTACAAGTAACTATGGTGTTTTGGAATTTTTTAATATGATATTTTGATTTTGGCTTGTCTTTGGTCCAGGAATAATACCTGAAAAGGAAGAGAGTTCAGAGACACCCTGTATTAAGTCGCAAATGCAAGTGAATTTCTACATTTATAACATTTACTGTTTCAAGTTTCAAGATGGCTGTAATTAAAAATGTTCAAAGCGAAATATTTTTAAAAACTGTAAATTTTACAAACTTTTGCAAACTTACAAAAATTGCATGATTTAATTACCGGAGTAAAAATACTACTGGGTAGTGGAGAAATTAAAATCTTATTTTGAGAAAACCCGGGTTTCGCTCGTAATGTAAATGGCCTACATGCAAGTTTTAGATTACGTTGAATGTTTTCTAGAGTTGGTTGCTGGTTTATAGTTATGTAAGCATGAAATTATTCAAGTATTATGTAGCCTATGTATGATTCCTATGTATATGGCCTATGTAAATCTTTATGATTTAAAAAATGTAAAAACTTAGATTAATCCGTTGTTTCTCGTTTGATCATTACAAACCAAACTTAGTTTTTTTAGATTACGTTGAATGTTTTCTAGAGTTGGTTGCTGGTTTATAGCTATTTATGCATGAAATTATTCAAGTATTATGTAGCCTATGTATGATTCCTATGTAAATGGCCTATGTAAATCTTTATGATTTAAAAAATGTAACAACTTAGATTAATCCGTTGTTTCTCGTTTGATCATTACAAACCAAACTTAGTTTCAACTTTTTTGTTTGCATTTTTAAAGATATTTAGCTTTGAAAATTTTTAATGGCCGCCATTTTGCAACCATAAATGTTAGAAATGTCCAAATTCATCTGCATTTGTACCTTAACACACTTAACAGTTGTGCTAAGTTTTAATTCCGTGCCTTAAATAACTTCAAAGATATAATGGATCAATTAAAAATTCACATACAGAAAAACAGTTGAAAAACGGCTAGAGATAGGCAAAGTCGGTAATGCATGGTTGTGGCATCTGCAAGCATGGCTCGGCAGCCCCGAGGCTTGGTCCCGTCACCCCGCCCGCCGGCCGCCGTTATCAAACGATGTTTTGCGTTTGCATCCTTTTGGTCTCTACTATTACGTACGAATAAGAATCGCGTTCGTAGGCTTTTAAATCACAATTATTGAACATATTGCGCGGGTAATTAAACCGATATTTTAGGTACGTATCTGTTCATTATTATATGCCTATATTATTTTTATTCAACCTAAACGTTTACGCAACTAACTTTTTAGCGGGCAAGGCCTCACGGCGCGAGGCCCTCCTGAGCGCGAGGCCTGGAGCGGCCGCTCCACTCGCTCCACCCTAAGGACGGCACTGCGGAGGGTTTACATTGTCCTTATTTGTTTTGGATAAGTATGTATTTTTGCTTAATAGAAACAACTTTTGAGGTTAGCGCACAGTAAAACTTAACAAATATTTTTTCTCGGTGCACTTTTAAAAGGCTACAGAAAAGGCCAACTTGGTGGACTGAAAACGACTGTTCTGTGTGCTATATAATAAAAATGGTGTTTTTATTTTTCTTCTTTTAATTTTTAACATTAAAATCACAAAACTAAATTTTTAAAATCAATATGTGCTTGGGGAACGGTGATAAGTATGAAATAAACCCAAAATAGATCTGTTGATCTATTAAAGTACTGTTTTACAAAACCCTTTAAATAATCAAACAAATAATATCAGACAACAGAAAATATCATTCAACAAATATTGCGAAAATATGTGACCCTAAAAACAATGACTCGATAGCTCAGCCTGTAGTGGCGGTACTTCCTACTGTTCCGTATCATCAATATAGTCTCTTGATCGAAAGTCGTAAGTGAGGTAGGCCGGTAGGCATACCGCCTTACTTAATAATATGGTTAATTGGGTCAAAATAAGCAAAAAGTTCTCATAAAGGTATGTCCGAAAACGCATATTTACCTAGATATCCGCCATATCGTTTTGCCACTTAATAATCAATGTCCTTAAAAATGCATTTCGTTTTACTTTGTGTATTTTTTTTTAAATAGCTGTCATTTTAAAATTATAATCTCAAATATCTTAAAACTAACTTATATAGGTTGTAAAATTTTACATGAGACAAAAAAAGCTATAAAAGTTAATTATTTAACCAATAATAGGCCCTACCAAAGACGTAAGGATCTCACAACACATAATGGAGTTATTGTGCATTAAATATAATACAAAATCAATGTCGTCAGATCCTTACGAACTTGATGTCATTGGTTAGAAAATTAACTGTTAAAACTTTTTTGCCCCATGTACATTTTTCATAAAATTTACCGGTTTTAATATATTTGGGTTTACAAATTTAAATTATCCGTCATTTAAAAATAGACGTTGGTATTATTATAAATGTCCATTCAAAATATGAACTTCCAACAGCAATCCGTCACTGAAATAAAAATTATTAAGTGGGATAAACAAAATAGTGGATATTTAGGTAAATATATTTCAAGATATTTATTTGAACTAGAACTTAATTAGCTTAAACAACTAGAAGACTTAATTTGAACTATTTTGATTATTTTGACCCAATTAACCATATTATTAAGCTTGGTGATGTACTTTAAAGATACCCTTATAGCAAAACCCTTTTTTATTATGAATGGAACAGCAAGTAAAACGCACGTGGAGTTGTCCTCCGCCAGCATCTACAGAAAGACAAAGTCTCTGTGGCACTTGGAACCGCAAGTCTTCTAGGCCGAACACTTAATCATGAGTAATGTGTATCGTCACACTGATGTGACCCTGCCGATAGTAGCCTACGGATGCATAAAAAGTCTAGTGACATAGGGATGGATAGAAAATAAACGTTAATTGCAAATCATGTTGATTTTACATCTTTACTAATTCAAAGTGTAAAGATAAGTAACACATAAAGGTGATACATTTATTTAAGCGTCGTAGTGGGGCACGGCGCCTACCCACCTCTGAGCTTTGACAGTCAGTTTTGCCAGCTGTAGGGCGTTTCCCTTAGCGATCCACGAAATATCCCTAGTTAGTAGTTTGCGCAAATAGTGTTTAGTATGAGTTTATGAGTTTTTTTATGAGTTTAGTAAATTAAACAATAATTTATTATTGTTTAATTTACTTTTCAGTATCTTACATGAACATAGGTAGAAAATGTAAATAAAGAAAATGGTGTTATTTTTTTGAGTAAGTTAAAAGTGAGATAAAACTTTGAGCGTTAGCTGAATGGATAATTATTTAGCTCCTAAACTTAAAGCTTTTACATAATATTATTTAAATTTTGGGGGGGACCCGGCCCCCCATGCCCCCTCGAAACTCCACCCATGAATGTTGTACAACAAAAGTTTATAAAACACAAATTTCCTTTGATCTTTCCGACACGGCTCGGGAAACCTGCAACCTGTTGCAAAACACGATTTTTTGGTTTAAAAACACGTTTGTTGTAAAACTTGTTTAAGAAATTTCATTGCATTCTTAAACATGTTCAAACCAATTACAATAATTGGTTGCACAACAAAAGTTTATAAACAAGTTGTATAGTGTAAATGCGGCTTTACTGAGTAGACGATTTCCTTCAACAAAATCCTAAGCCGACAACATGCCCTTGGATGATAGGATAAAAATAACTAGGAATATATTCCTTTGGAGGTCGTGTATAAGGAAAGTTACTGGTGAAACAATGATGTTAATACAATAACGTATAATACTCATGTTAAAAAAAAAATTCTGTACGGGAGTTATTACTGCATTAACTGTCGTATTTAACTTAACTGTCGTAGGGGTAAAATAATATTTTCTAGTTAACAAAACCATGAATTTTCTACTCTGTCTGTTAAATGTTTGTATTTACAGTGAAACTTTCATAATGTCCATGGGGAACTATCTATGTTTATTTGAGAAATTATATCAAGGAAGATAGTAGTTTTATTTAGAGGATAGCGCCTTTGTCATCAGTGAGGAGCTTCCAACCGAACTCTACAGGTATAGTGTGGGCCCAGCAGCGACCTTGGTCGCTCGTGCCTCAGTGCCGGACTCCTATTGTCTTTCACTGACAAAGGGCTGATATTCCTATTTCAAAGAACAACATATCACACAGTGCCCGCTAGTAGCGGTGGCGGCTGTCATTAGGACGGTCGTGGAGACCACCCTACCCCTATTATCCTTTGCTCGGCTGCTCCGGTCTTGGGCCATGAGTCACCCACCGGGCAAGATGTGCCGTTGTGACAACTTTTTTATTCCGCAATACAATATATCGTCATGATAATGGCATTTTTTCCACACATTTAAGGGTTTATTCCCATTCCACACTACATAACATTGTGGTTTACTAGTCGTCGTGTCAATGTCGTCGGCAAAGCCAACAAATCTATAATACTGCAGGCCAGGGCCGCGGAGAGGGGAGCAGATGGTATACATTGCCCAGGGCCATGGACAAAAGGGGTCCACATTTTCAGATGTTTTTTTATTTATAATTTTTGTTTATTAAATATAATAGGCCCTATATCACAGTAACGAAATAAAAATTGGGGAATTGTTGAAACTTTGAACAATTATTTATAACTTGTGATTCTCACACAGAGAGCGGCGCTCTCTGTGTGCAGGAAACTATTAAGGGTGCATTCCACTTGACTTGAAACATCTGAGCTTGATTTTTTGTAGTGGCGCGTGGGCTGAGCGGCGAACCTCAGGTAGAAAAGGGTCAAATGGAATTTGCAATGAATTCCTATATACACTCGCATTTTCAGTGTCTTTACATTAGTTCACTAATACAGTAAATGCAATACACTGTAAATGCCAACTCAAACAGTACGCATACGGTCTTATTATTAAAAGTTAACAAAATAATAGTAATATTTACACACGAAACAAATTACGTTGCTTTTGTTATTGTTAGTTGTTGTTGTTAAATACGTTGCTATTATCTTATATAGAATTATTGTACTCGTATTGTTAACTTCATTTCATAGAGCATAATTTATGGTTAGTTCTAATATTTGTCATATTGTACTGCAAACTACCATCATTGTGTATTATTGTAAATTGGCGATCTGCCGTTGGGAAATAAATAAAATAAAAATAAAATAAATTCAATTTTTATATTTCAAGATTAACCTACTTATTTACATAACTATTAACTAGAACTTAACAAAACCAATTGAACTAAAACACTTAAAATGCACGATACCTTGTATCACCACCGCAAAAGATGAACCCGAACTGACCTACTTGACTTTAAGTCCGATAGGGTTATTTGTTGAAAGTGGTGGGGAAAGTTGAAAAATAACATGCTTTACATTCCAAAAAGTACTGCAAACCTGTAAAAATCCCAACCCTTGCCGTGCTTCCACAGCGCCACGGTCCTGGATGCCGATGACCTCACAGAGCACGCGAGGGGTGAAGACGTTTTTAAAGGATAGAAATATTCTATATAGCTATATGCAAATTATTGAACATCCTAGGCATAGGCCTATTTATTACGTATTCTTAGCACCTTAAAATCTATTTATCTATTTATACTTATTTAATGCGCTAAGGGTTTTTATGTTGAGAACTCCTACAATTTTCAACTGATATTCAAGTTTTTTTGTGTCATTGTACAGGGCTTGGTCTGTAGTTGTTTCCGCCAGAAATTTACGAGAATCGGGCTTAAAATAAGGGTGCCATCCACAAATTAAATTTCAAAAATTCCCATTAGAATAACATTGAGATTGGTTTGACCATTTTAAACAACACTATGTTAACGTACAGTTGTAGTTTTTTTGTGATCACTGATATTCACAATATTGGATTAGTCGCCGGACGTCATTGTTTTAGAACAAAATAAATTGCTCGATGGCCAACTTTGTATTTAAAAAATCAGAATTTGACCCACGTGATTTTGTTTATACAAGTTATTTCTCCTGGACTGGTTACTTATAACTTATGAAAAGCAGTAGTTTGCAAAAAATAACCGACGCTCGTAGATTCTGACTCATGCGGCTCAGCTGATAGCCATCCAAAAATTCCACGTGAACAATCAATATATTGTTGAATGAAGGTTTTTAACATCTTTTTTATTGTCTCCAGTATGTAGCCTGAAAATATAGTATGGGTCAATTATCTCATACCGTTTATTTTGCGTTTATATCTTACTAGTGGAGTGTAGGGGCAAAGGCCCCTAAAAATCAAAATGTTGATGTCTCCGAAAATAAGTTTAAATTTATCACCTCCTTGCAGTATTAGGCCTACTGTATTTTTCTCAAGCTGTAAAGCTGTGTGAATTTACACGTTTGGGGTTTCAAATAAATATTTCCTAATCTAGACAAAACGTTTTGGCTGTATCAAATCAGTTATTTACTGATAATTTCCCCAGTATTAAAGTACAGTAGTCTATTTTGGGGAAAATACAAAAAATATTGCACTATTATACTACTGAACGCGGTAAAAATAGTTTAACCTTAAACATGTTCATGATGAGTTTTAGTTCAATACAACAAAAGCCCATTAATACTGTGCATCCCTCCACCTTGGAACCCTGTGCCCCCATCCTCCCCACACTCGCAGTGACCCCATGATTCCCCGTGCTCCCTTTAGCCTCTCCTGACCCGTGTTTCCTGTACCCCTCATGCCCCCGGGGCCCGAGTACCTCCTCATGCCCCTGTGCCCCTCATTTTCTCTTTCCCACATGCCCGCAGTTCTTCCCCGTGGCCCCCGTGCCATCAATGTTCCTCATTCCTCCCCAATGTCCCCCATGCCAAACCAATTTCCGTGCCACCGAAGTCTCTAGTAGTCCCCACCCCTTGTGCCCATATTCTCATGCCCCAATACCCCCATGCCCCATCCCCACCATACCTCCTCATGCAACCTATATCCCCATTCCTCCCTAACCCCAGTGCCCTCGACAACCCTCGTACCCCCATGTCCTCGCACCCACGGCACTCCCGTGCCCACATGCCCACCGTTCTTCTCAATGGTCCCCATGCCCTCTATATCCCCCAAGCCCCTCACGTGTCCCCATGTCTATCTGCCCCACGTGCCTCGCGCCACCGACGGCCCTAGTGCCCATTGTGCCATCCCATTCCCGCTCCGCCACGTGCCCCCGGGCACCCTATGTTTCCATAACCCCATGCCCGACGTTGCTCCCCGTGGCAACCATGCCCCACATGCCCATATACCCGTTTTGCCACCGACACCCCTCATGCCCTTCGTGCCCCCATAACCCCGAACTCCCCTTTGCTCCCCGTGGTACCGTGCTGCCATCCCTGCCGTCCCTCCACGTACCTCCATACTCTCCTGTGCCCCCGCCTTTCCCCTATTTCTCCCCTGTGCCCCCATGTCCCCTTACCCTCTGTGCCACCGACGTCCCTCATACTTTGATTGTAGTCTATTTTATCTGTTCGTGAATGAAGTAGAACACTGATTGATATATTGTTAGTTTTCACACACTAATTTACAAGAAAAACTCTGTCTATTATGGATTAACGGGGGTTTATTGTTTCTCTACAACCTACGTAAGGAAAAAACACCTACGTAGCTACTTAAAGAAAACCTACGTAAACCTAAGTAAAAAAAAGCAGAGAATGGATAAAACAAAATATCCTCATACGGAGTAGTTTACATATGATGTTAGTAGTTTACATAGAATCATTCAATAAAAATGAATAAATAAGTACCACTAAACTTAACGATTCAACTCTTCAACTATATCTATTAATAGCCAAAGACAATTAACCATTATACATGCCACATTATCTACCATTTATCTATTATCTACCATCTACATCTAATTATCTACCATGCCACATCTAAGAAAATTTTAACTTATTAAAAAAAATTGTATTCTGAATTTAACCAATCATTTTATTCCTATTTCCTTAATGACATAGGTGGGCCACGAAGATGGAATCTCCAGTGAATCCGTAATCCATTCATGACTATTAGTGTTCTCCTTTTTCTGTAGTGCATTTCCAATTTTAAAAGTTATAAGTATGCGGTTATGTTAACTCAAAATATCTGCTCAATAACCAGCTGAGTTTATGATAAAACACTGGAACATCTGCTTAATCACACGTGTAGATCTAATAAAAATCTTCCTCCCATTAGATTAACATTGGAACTTCAAGTTCCAATGGGGCAAAGCCCAGGTAACTTTTGATGATTCTGATATTTTTCCTTGCGTCCTTGGCCCTCAAGCTTTAAAATGAGCCATCATACGTTACCGTATCTTTCTTCTAACTCGAGATATTTCGTGGGGACCGATTCGCTTACGGAATTATATATATAGATTTTACGGTCAAGGAAGGGGATTTGACTGTAGTGTCAGATCGTGCTGATTATTTTTCGAATAGTAAAAGTTTCCACAATATCCACTATCTGTCGCTGAACAAAATAACATGTTCATAAGCTTGTTGTGGGAGTGAGTGAGTGAGTGGAGAGAACGAGCTCTTCTTAAAGAAAAGAGCCTTTCAGGCATGACATTTTTTCGTATGTCTGTGACCAATATTTCTATTACTAAAAAGAATTGTTTGAGTTTACCGAACTAATGCTCGGCCCCCAGGTATATGATTTTTAACATTAAAAATGTCTTCTTACTGGTAACCATGTAACTTGCCAACTTGGGCGACCATGAAAGTCCGCACTAAACATGTCCATCGGCAAAAATCATCGAAGCGTTATTAATGCCACAATGAAAGTCCGCACCAGGGTGGTTTTGCGGTGGCCTCAAGTAGTATCCCCTCCACAGCGCCGTCTTACCGGCCAGAAACAAATTCGCCAGTAGTTGGAGGGTTGACGAAAAGATACAAATTCACCAGCTCCCAAACCGGTAGAAAATCGGGGAAGTCAAAACATACAAACTCGCCATAGTTCTAACAACTAGCGCTCATTCCCTCGGGGAACCCAGGAATGTGGCCGGTCGGGCTCTTTCCCTCTGGAGTTAAGTGTTGTTTCCGACGTGACCAAGTCTAAGATATACTTATATATTGTTTTCAATCTCATTCCAAATAATATAACGTTTTAATAGAAAATAAAAAGGTAACTGTACACTCTCTGCACAAAGTACATAGGCTAATGTGAGGTTGATTAATCTATTAATTTCATATCATTAAATAATATTTCTATACAATAAAAATTTTTAAGTGTCTAGAGATGGAACTAATGAACTCTGGTCATTTTTGTGTCAATACTGAGTACCTATGGCCCCTATAATTTATTGATTCTCGTGAGATATTTAGAACACTCCCTTTGCTCGTGCTCCAACTTACGTGTCACTTGTGGCTTAAATGCTTCCAAATACAATCATTGCACAAACTACTATTGAATTGATTTACTTAATGATTTTGGTGTCATAGGATAGAGTTCGACGAGAAGTTGTTTCTAAAGTAAATCGGTTAATATTAGTCCAATAGGAAAGGCCCTACTAGCCCTTAGGTGATCCTTGAGTAACATTAGCTTGCAACATTCCCATGGCAACCAACATACTTACACACGAACCCCACATTATCTATAAATAACAACATACAGGGTGTCACAAAACTCTCTATGGACCTTTTCAGTTATTATTCCTGGACCAAAGACTAGGCAAAATATAATATTTAAAATTTCAAAAACTCCGTAGTTACCCATACAGCCGCCACTTTGAGTCTTATAAGAATACTTTTTAATCTGAGAACTCCTTGACGTAATAAGCTAAAATTTGGTATAGCTTTTTGAAATAAAAACCTATCTGAGAAAAAAATTATAGATTATATTTTTAAAATAACGGCTATTTAAAATCGTTACTGGTAACCTTAAATTGCGAAAATACTACATAAGGTACAGAAATTTATGTTATTTTGCAAGTTTTAGAAAATTCAATTACAAATCCAACCATATAAAAACTATGAAATTCGGTTCTGAAATAAGAGTAAATTAGGCTAGATCATTTTTACAATTTTTATAAACATGTACATTGCACGATACCAACTGACGCCTCTCGGCACCACTAATAATTTACGCACAACAATGACAACAATACCGTACGCTGTTTTAATTGTTGCACCTCTACAGTCAGCTGATGATGCACTTACATTGTTAGACGGTAATAGTAGCATTCCTGTAGTCATACTGATATGTAAATGTGTATTAAAAAAAATAAACAAATCATACGCATCTAACATTCAAGATGACTGTAGTTACAAATTAGTAATGCCAACGAAATTTATTCATATTGAGTTGTATTGAAAATGATACAACAACACTGGGTTTCTAGCGCATGTCTGCTATCGAGTGCAGTCAAGCAATAGAAATAAGGGTTGCCCTCGCCGCAGCGCGGATCTAGCGGGAC
Organism: Neoaliturus tenellus; assembly: GCA_030545055.2. Lineage (NCBI taxonomy): Eukaryota > Metazoa > Arthropoda > Insecta > Hemiptera > Cicadellidae > Neoaliturus > Neoaliturus tenellus. The sequence continues at coordinate 72,034,135 of CM061531.1, read as the reverse complement.
AGTTTGCTGTCAATTTTATGTCCGGATCTAGTGGGACTCGGATCTAGTGGGAAGACACGGACTGTAGTGCCACAGGTGACATCCCATAAAAACAATGGTGTCAGTTTCTGCAACATCCACGGATGTCGCCACCGAGGATAAAACGATTAAAAATGTGTTAAAAAATCTACATTTTACTCTTTGTTACCAGCAAGTGTTGCCAACACTGCAGTAAAAACAATTGTTCTCGTTTGCGTTGGAGATTGTTTGTCTCAACTATTACTAAAATAAGGAATTTTAAAGTAAACTATAGTGTAAAATTTATGGTTGTATAATTGCCTTGAATAATAATTTTTAATTTGGCAAGTATATAATGGTTTGTTTGTTATTAAAAAATAATTAAAATGTAAAATAGATTAATATGGTGCTATTACGATAAATATCGTAGCTATAGCAACACTGCTTCATCCTCTTATTCAGTCAGCTGTAAATATTATAACTTAAAAGCCGCGATCCGACGGACGTGCATCATTTGCGCATCATGCGGAGAGCCAGGTAGAAGGGATGCTTGTTTTGCGCATCGAGCTCCAGGGAGCTCTTAAGTATATGCATCGTTTGCGCACTGTAGGGTGGTGGAAGCGGCATTATTTTGATTTACAAAGTTATTGAAAACTCATGTCCTTGTTCAAATGGTCTTTTGAATGATTAAACGTGTAATGTCTAATCTCTGGCAATGAATGATGAATAATGAATAATTGAACTTTGAATGATTAAACGTCTTGTCTGGCGTAAGACATATAAGTTTAAATACCCCCGTCACAGCAGACCTGCGTACTTAGCGAATTTCCAATGGTAATCTTTACATAAGTGTACATAACACATTTAAACACACACTATGAGTCTTTACGTAAGTGTGTGATATCAAATTTCATGATGATCAGACAATTTTTTCGATACCGATCTTACTGGTTAACGAACTCATCCAAGAAAATCCAACTTTACATGTTAGTACCAAATTTCATGATGATCAGACGATTTTTGCACTAGTTATCGTGTTCACAAACACTCAAAATTGAAAATTCTATTTCCCATATAAGCCCATGTTAAATTTTTTAGTAAATCGTTATTTGTGCAGTTTTAAATGTGTTTCCGACAAATAATCACTTCGTATCCAGAAAGTACACATAAAAAGCCACAACTTAATATATAAAATTATGTAATCGCAGAGGTGTCCCTACAACGACATAAACGGCAGCTCCCATGAAAACGACGGTAATAGCTTATTTCCAAAGGAAATTCGCTAAAATTAGCAAAACAATATTCAACAGAACAGAAATAATGGCAAATAATCCACACAATATTACGGCCTTGACCGTACATTAACACTTGGATTTCATGTTTACCATTTGTAGTTTGTTTCTAAATTAGACAGGAAAAATAAAAAATAACAAACGCCTAACTGAACACCGAATCTCTCTGGTGGCTCACTGTCGACTAGGGGGAGAACGAAAGTGAACTAGTTTGTTCTTTACTTGGAATGTCTAAAATTCCAGGGGGTGGGTTCCCAATGTCCGCAGGTCAGCGCCCCTTGCGCGAAGGGTTTGGTATGCGCACTCGATACACATGCGTATTCCGTGGGTTTGTATGGGGGACGACTGTTTGCGAATTGTTGACGACAGGCAGAGGCTACCTGGACGGGAGAGTGCGCAAATGATGCAAGGGGATTAGGCGACCCTTCGAAATATTTTGCAGAAGGATTAAAAAGTGCGCAAATGATGAACGACCGATCCGACTAGGCTGTTTAGCAGCCGCTACTAGCCAGCCGCTGGTAATATTGCAATAAAGCAGCCTAGTCTGATCCAGAACTAGCGGCTGGTAAATGCCAGCGGGCTAGTGTTTACTCAAGGTCTGTAGAGGAGAAAGCATAACTTCTTCCTGTTTGTCCATCGGAACTTGGCGTCTGGGCCCCTGGCTACCTGCGGCCGGAACGGGTCGCTACCCCGTCTTTATGGTCCTCGCACAGCTGTTTAAGCGATGAGTCACCTACTGGCATCACTGTTGCTCTCTTTAATATTTTTACGTGTGCCGGAAAATCATATTTATTTTAATATATTTGAAAAGTTCGCATAAAAATAAGAAAAATGATACCCAACACGACACAATTATGTTTATGATAAATCATTATTTGTTATTAAACATATCTAAAATGAACATCGTTTGGATTTGTGTCGTTTGGATTTGTGTCCTATTGTTGTCAAATTCATGTTCATTGTTGTCAAATTTATGTTTATTGTTGTCAAATTCATGTTTATTTTTGTCAAATTTATGATTATTGTTGTCAAGTTTTTTATTAGTTGTATATAAATGTCTTCTGTATGCATTTATACATTGTTTACAATTTGATCTATATTTGTTTAATTGTTTTCCAAATTCATCAATATTTTTAAACATTTTACACTTATTGCAAAATTTAATTTCACCTTCCATTTATTAAAGGTAAATTAAAGGAGTATCTGATGGGTTATATATTTAAAGGGGCTGTTAACACCACTTCCTATATTTTGATATATTTGAAGATTTTATATTTAAAAACTTTCCAAGTTTGACAACAATGAACGTGAATTTGACAACAATGAACGTGAATTTGACAACAATGAACGTGAATTTGACAACAATTATGTTAAAGCAGATTTAACAAAAAATATAATGATATCAAAATTTTCATCTTTAACAATGTCTTTAAAATTTTAATATTAAAATCTATTTTATCATCATATAGAATTTCCATATCCTAAAATATCAAAGATGTCTTTTGCTTTAAAGCAAGGATTATTTTCTTTATCAAAAATTATTAAAACATTTTTTACTAAATATAAATTTATTTTTAGTTAAGATAGGGACTTTTTGTTTCTACCTTTGCATGGAGTAATTAATTTTTCAGGAGCTATGAAATTCCATAGTGAATATAAAACTGCTTCATTTATGAAAATAGTATGATTTTTATTATAAGTCAGACCCGTCTTTAAGACGGGTCTCAAATTTGTATATAATTTATTATCTTTATGAATATTTTTTGAATTTTTAAAGGGTAACGTTTTGTTACCCTTAAGTTTTTATTGTATGATAAGGTTACCTCCTTTAAGAATTTTTAAAATAAATATTATAATTTATGTGGGACCCATTTTGGGTCCTACCTAATTTTAATAAGTTTTATATGTTTTTCATTATATGATAGGGGGGACAAATTGCCCCCTCTAAAAATATCTATAAATTTTAATTTATCATCATCATCTACATGTTTTTAATATCTTTTTGATTTTAAAATTAATAAATATAAACCAGATTCATTAATAAATATTGTTTTATTATCTATTTTATTGACGCCCTGTTTTAGGGCATCTGAAAACATGTTTGTACATCAATTTCCAGGGTGTCATAATTTGTGACACCTATAATTTTACTATAACTTAATTTATCATCATCAACATGTTTTTTATAGCTTCTCTTGAATTCCCATATTCTAATATATCACAAATATCTTTTCCTTTAAACCAAGGATTGTTTGTTAAAAATTATTAAAACCTCTTTATTATTTAAATTTATTATTTGTTATGTTCTAATGTTACTAACAAATATTTTACATCAGAAATTTTTATAACAATTGATTTTTGGGTTAATTAAATAGAGTAATTAATAAATTTTAGAATAAATATTAATGATAAAATTGCTTTTAAAACATTAAATTCTAGCTGTATATTCAATAGCCTCCAAAAATATCTTCAAAATTATACTATATTATTAATGGAGCAGGTTTATATTCTTTAATGTTATTACTAATAATATATTAATATTTTTTATTATTTATAAATATTTCAGTGTTTTATAAACATCTGTTACTAAATTTTAGAAGAATTAAATATTATTTAAATAAAATGTTAAAATCTTATATTAATTCATTCTGATCATTTTCTTTAATATATGGTATAAAAATAGTTCTATATTAAATCTGTTGTGATAAATATAATATCCTTTATACTTAAATATTTATTTGATTTTTTAATCATTATATATTAATTATAATTATTGTTTTACATCTTTATAACCCCAAGGTAATGTATCAATTTTATTTTCACAAATAAATCTTTTGTCATCTTTATTACTTAAAGCTAATTTATTTATTGTAATTGTATATAGTTCATGTTTAAAACTTCTAATACAAGTCATTTCTCTATATTGTTCTTGATCATAAAACAAACATTTCTTAAAATCATCCATATGTAATGTTTTATCAACAACACTTTTCTTAATTCCTTTACATTTTACAGGATTTTTATTATTAAATTCATAACTATATAATTTTGATCTTAAACCACAATATTCTTCTAATATTTCACCATTTAACTCATCTTTAAATTTACCAATTATTTTTTTATTCTTTTCACTATAGCATTCATGTTCTTTCTTATAATCACTTGTATCAAATTCATTAATATTTTCTTTAATAATTTTATATGGATCCTTTTTAAATTCTATAAAATAACTGTCTGTATCCATATATAATAACCTTATATTTGGATCAAACTTCTTTAATTTTTCATAGTAAAATTGATACATATGTAATTTTGATAAATCAAGTACTGAAAATCCTATATAGATTGGTTTATCAAACTTAACCTTTTCTTTTATCATATGTGAAGCAATACAGTCTTTATGAAATATACTAAATGTTTTAAAATTAGGTTTTTTTGCTTGTTTTAATGAAAACTTTTCGTCACCTAATTTAATATCACATCTATTTCTAACATTTTCCATAGTTTTTCCAAAAACACTATTATTCATCAATTTAAAAAAGTCTTTTTCAAAATCTGATGTTGATTTGGATCTTAATTTGGTATTTAATTCAATATATTTTTTCATATAATCATCTTGATCAAATGCTATAACTCTATTAACTTTCTTTAATTTTAATCCTTTTTGTAGATAATATTTTAAGTTTCTTGAATGAATAACATAATCTTTTTTATCAAATAATGTTGTACAAAGCTTATTATTATAATGTTCAGGTGCTAATGGTAAATCTTTATGATTATCATGTAATTCAATAGGATATTCTAAATCAACATCTAATATATATCCATATTCAGCATTTTCATCTAATTCTAATATTGTTTCTACCCATTCATTTAATGTATATGTATTAGGATTCATCCATGTTATATCTTTATAAGGTAATTTTTGACTTAAAGCCCATCCATATAGATTATTTGCATCTATATATAACATATAATTTTCAGGTTTTGTTTTATCATAATTTTTTGTATATTTATTGTTTGCTTTACAATATCTAGTTATACATTGTGAAATACCACCTCTAATACCTTTTTCAATCATTAAATACATATTATAATCACTTATTAATTCTAGTTTAATTTTTGTTAATTTTAACATAGAATCCCAAGCTAGTGATGGTGATGTTAGATAATGTGCTGGATCTAATTGATAATTTTTCAAACAAACAGATCTAAAATTTTCAAATATATCAGCTAATAATAATACATCCTGAATATTATACAAATCTGAATAATTACCTAATGTTTTTATTTTTAATTTATTCCAAACTTTTATATAATGTTTATAATCATCATCACTTATATTTTCATTAGTTAAACAACTATAAAATTGATCTTTTTCTAATATTTTATCATAGTTTAATTTTTCAACATTATCAATAAATTCATATGGAAATACACCTTTAGAAGTTAATATTTTTAAAGTTTCATTATCATATTCAATTATATCATTTTCTTTTATAAATCTATTTATATGTTTAAATTCTTTAAGATTTTTAGCTAATTTTTCAATTGATGTAGCCATAAATCTAAATGTATCTACAAATGAGAATTTTATAAATTTTCTAGGTTTATCACCTTCAAATTCATAACCATAACCAGAATTTACTGAATAGTTTATATATTTTTCATCTGTATTAGCTAACAAATCAATTTTACCATATTTTTTAGCTAATTCTTTTATAAACAAATGTGTATCATAATTTGAACTATTATGACAGAATATAGGAATATTTTGAGGAAATTTTAGATTTAAATTACAATTTAAATGTGCAGCACCCCTAAATTTTCCTGTTAAATGACAATGATCTCTTACCTTTTTTCTTTCATCATTATTAAAACCACTATCTTCACAAATATGACAAATATTAGTTTTTTGATAGTTAATTTCTTCTTCATTAGTTAAACTCATAGGCTTTTTATTTTTTGAATTATATTTTTTAGCTATATATTTTGAGATTTTATCTAAATATTCAAATAATTTATTTGGTACATTTATTAATTCTTCTTCATTTTTTGCTCTATAACAAATAGGTTTATACATTTTATTAGTTACTCTAGATACTAAATAGATTGTAAATCCATATGGTTTATGTCTTTGAATTTTATTTGTATATGAGCTATTTGGATTATTTTTACAATTATCAATCTTTTCTAATATACTTTCAAAATCCATATAAATTACATATGGATGTTCAAACTTTTTATAATAGTTTTTAAAACTTACTGTTTGACCAGGAAATGGCATTATAGGTCTACAAGGTTCTAATGATTTACATATTTCTAAATGATTATTCAAGTCTTTATTTTTGTAGAAATGAGTCAAACATCTTCTACAAATATATTTTTTTGTTTTATGTTTTGATAATTGACAATACACTAATTTATTTAAATCTGTTATTAATATATAATGACAATTATTACCAATTTTATAATATAATAAATCAATTTCTAGTTTTGTATTATAATGTTCAGATATTTTTAATGGCACTATTTTTTCATCTTCATCAATTCTATAAATATTTATTGACATTGATGGATAATTATATTTAGAATCTAATGATCTTTTTTCAAATAATTTAATATCTTTTAATGTTATTGGATAGTCAAAACCTTTAAAAATATCATCATTTATATATTTTTGATATTGTTTAACTCTTTCAGCATGTTTGTTTGGTTTATCAATAGCACATCTAATTGCATAAATAAAACAATATTCATCTTTATTTTTAAAATTTACACAACATTTTTTATTCTTAATTTTATTTGGTAATTCTATATATGATCCAGCATTTAATGAATTATTTTTAGATAATTTTAGATTTAGTTCAACACATCTTTTTAATGACCAACCAGAGCCTTTTGATGGTTGATTTAGTTGTTCTCTAACTATTAATTTCTTAAATTGATCATCAATAAAATCATCTACATTTAAAATATCTGAACTTTTTATGCAAAAATACATATTACTATTTTGAATTTCATCATTTATTAATTTTCTTTCATATTCACATTCTAAAGCCATCTGTCCTTTAATATTTTTAAATTTTTGTTTTTCTATCAATTTTTTTATTTCATTTCTTTGAGTTTCTAAATAATCATTAATATCTAAATCATCATTTGAATTTGTTAAAATATAATCTTGAAAATATCCTTTTAATGATGAAGTTTCTTGAATATTTATTATATTTTCTTTTGGAATTGGTTTATTTTTAAAATAATCATTTAATAATCCAATCAATTCATTTCTAGTTTTATTAACAATTTTAATACTATTTTTAATTGCTAAATTTTGAATATATTTTAATGATCTATATCTTAAATTATTTGGATTTTCTTTAATTTTGTTTAATCTTTTAATTAGTTCATCTCTAGATAAATTTTCATAATTTCTGACAGAAAATTTTTTTGCAATTTCATTTAATTTTTTTATATTAAATAATGAATAATTTGTAGGATCATATATATTTTTAATTTCAATTAATTGATCAATATTTTTGTTATTATAATCATAAATATTATTACTTTTAGCCCATAATAATAAGTCATTATATTCTCTAATTTTTATCTCTTTATTTTTTAAATGAAGTTTTGAATTTAAATGTTTTGTAAACATATTAGCAGATATATATTTATTACAGTCATGACAATAATTTTTATTTTTTTCATTCGCCATTTATTAAGGGAAAATTTTTTATAAAAATCAGTAGTCAACTTTTCACAAGTTAATTTAAATTTTCCAGAGTATTTTTTCAATAAAATCAGTAGTCAACTTTTCACAAGTTAATTTAAAATTTCTAGAGTATTTTTTCAATAAAATCAATAGTCAACTTTTCACAAGTTAATTTAAAATTTCTAGAGTATTTTTTCAATAAAATCAATAGTCAACTTTTCACAAGTTAATTTAAATTTTCTAGAGTATTTTTTCAATAAAATCAATAGTCAACTTTTCACAAGTTAATTTAAATTTTCTAGAGTATTTTTTCAATAAAATCAATAGTCAACTTTTCACAAGTTAATTTAAATTTTCTAGAGTATTTTTTCAATAAAATCAATAGTCAACTTTTTATAAGTCAATTTAAGTTTTCTAGAGTATTTTTTCAATAAAATTAAATTTTTAAAGCTAGTAAATTTTTTTATTATTTTAGTTATTTAACTCTTTAATTTCTCAATATTTTTATTATGAATTTTAGTTTCCAAATGTTTTGGATAGTGATAAAGATATTTAATTTCTCTTCCACATTCACACAACTGTGGTTTTAACAACCTTTGTCTAATACATTGTTTACAAAATACCTGTTTTCTATCTTTACTACTGTACTTGTTATAATAATTTGATATATCTTTTGTTTCTTTACAATTTGCACATTGTTTTTCAGTTTTTTCTTCTATTTTAATATTATCAAATAATTCTTTTTCATAAATTTTATCACATTCTTTACATTTGGAATGTAATTTATTTTTATTACATTTATAATATTGAGTTTCATTTTTATACAATTTACATCTTGCACATTTCTTTTCCATTTATATAAAAAAAATTATACAAATTATTTTTTTCAATTCATATTTATAAAAATTTAAAAATTACTTGAGTATAATATAATAAAAAATAATATTATACAAATTAATTAAAATTATTAAAATATAATCAAATTATCACTATTTTAGTCAAATTTTATTAAAAAATACTCTAGAAAATGTAATAATTTTACTTGTTTTTAAAAAATTTTATTTAGTAGGAAATTTTATGAAAATTTAGGAAAATTTATTAAAAATTTCATTAAATTTGCATATTTTTTTATAACAATTTGACAAAAGCTAAAAATTGGCCAAAAATGGCAAAAATATTGCATAATTGTACTGAAAAACTATGAAATTTGTTTAATTTTCTTTGAATATCCAAAGTGTCCTAGGAGCCCCATATTACTATCTACTTATATATATATATATATATATATATATATATATATATATATATATATATATATATATTTTTAAATGTGCAGAAGTTGATGGTCCTATGTAACGTTCAACATTATGAAGGTCCATGGGACATACCGTTTTTAAAAAGTACAGAATAAATTCCACAGAGTATATAACGCTATTCTGGGACTATAAACCCTTCCGAACTTTTATATTCACTGAAAATTGTTTATACTCTATAAATAAAATTATTACAGGATTTGTTGGTCCCTTGCGAAAACTTCGGAAAATGCTGTTCCTGTATAATACACCGCGTATAATGATTCTCATCATGCTGGTCCGTTGCAAAATGTGATTTTGGAGGGGATGAGGGGGAATTGAAGTATAAAAAGTGTATAATCTACGTCATCATCTTGGTCCACTAAAGTAACCAAGAAAGTGGTTTTATTTATAGTAATGAATACTGGCAAGCTAGTATTACCAGCAGCATGAAAGTGATATTCAACAATTAAATTACATATCTATCAATCGTTTTTTTTTAAGTTTAAGAAAAAAAGTTGTTTCATACTTATTGCATGAAGCTGAAATTAAATATTTTCTAGGAATAAAACAAGCTAAAAGTGAATTAAAATTTGGCATAATTTGTTGAGATGTATATGTTTAAAATACCATTTGTTAAAAAGACCTGGAGGAGTAAAATATTTCTTTTATTTGTCATTTTACGTAAACACAATTTGTTGTGAGTAGATTTTAAGCATAAAAAATAAATTCTCATTGAGAATAACGTGTCATATCACATGGAAATTTACCGATAAGGGAAAGTACAAACTAAAGGATTCTTTAAAATCTTAATGTTTTGTACTTATGTCTTCTAATGCTTACATTAAAAATGTCTTTAAGTAGAAAAGCATTGCTACAAACTCAACTAGAAACTAGAAATAAAGACCCAGTCAAACATGGAGGGCGATCAAATGTTGCATTAATTAAAATCCGCCAACCTGCAAGAGAAGAAGCATTGTAAATTCTCAAGAGGAAATTTTGATTTTAAGTTTAATGCGGTAGCCTTCTGACGGATGCGTTTTGGAGTTGACCATGCTTTTTATACTTGAATTATCTTCATTTGGTTGCTTGGGGGTATTAACATACGTTTAGAAATATTGACTTATATCTATATCATTTGAAAGGAAACTTTAATACCTAGGGCCCTATAAAATCAAAAATTTTATTTTATTGATTGTTTGATTAATAAACAACAAAGTAATCTTAACATTAACCGGCTTGACATGAAATAATGGATTTTTACTCTGAATGATTACAATCACACGTCCATAAGGATCATAGCTCGTTTTGAACATTAAGTTTTGTTTAAAATACGCTCAAGGATATATCTTTATTTCATTTTATTTAAATTTAATGCTCATTCATTTATTAGTACCACTTATCACAGAATTAACTTTGACGGGCATTTAATGTCGGGGGCCAGGATGGTTGAACTTCAACTATTACTACCTGTAATATAGCGGAGTGTATGCTGGCTGTTTTGTTACATCCTTAAGTAAATATTGTATTTATTTAGACCTGCTTGTTATTAATAATGAACCACTTGCTAACACTATAATACATTGCAAAAAAGTATTACCTCATTTGCAGTTTTCATAATTTTGGAAATATCATGATTAAAAGAATAATTAAAAATGCAACCGAGTAAATATTTCAAGGTAGATGAAGTATGGGATTAAATGTCCAACGCAAACCATTCTATTTCATAGTTCAAGACCACATGTAAAAAAAACCTAACAGTGAGGATTCCCAAACATTCGAAAACAATATCAGAATCATTAAATGAAGTTAAAATTGTAAACTATGTAATAAAACAATAAAGTTCGTAAAGTAGTATAAAACAATGAATTATGGATGTTTATGTTTTAATACAATTTTTCATTACATAGTTTTCCAGACGGACAACTTATTTTATATTTATAATAATGTTTTCATAAGTTTTTTTGTGTTTTCCACAACTATAATATAATTTTATTAATTTGTTATGAAACAAAGTTCTTTAAATTCATTATTGCTTTGAGTTATTTCTTTACTACTTTTAAAACACTTAAAATTTAAAAAATTAAAATAGAATCCCCAAAGAATGTTTTTATTAACAACGCCTCCGTATTTTTCGATAAGCTTTTCATTATGCTATTTAATACGCTAAGGGGTTTTTGTCTTTAGAATTCCTCCTACAATTTTCAGCCGATTTTCAAGTTTTTGGTGTCGTTGGATAGGGCTTGGTCTGGAGCTGTTTCCATCAAAAACTGATGGGAATCGGACTGAAAATAAAAGCACTATCCACCATTGAAATTTAAAAATTTCCCATTAAAATAACATTGGGATTGAATAAAGCATTTTAAACATCTGTTAATAATCAGCTGTAAATAGTGTTGTAGTTATTGGTTATTGCAAATATTCACATTATTGGGTTGGTCGGATGTCATTGATTTAGAGCTTAAGTAACATTTGTACTGTACTGAAATAAACTGCTTGATTTCGAGCAACACGTATACTAGTATCCTTTAAAATATTAATGATCTCATTCATTTTTGTTTATCACATAGTTAATTGTAATTTTTCTTACTTTTTTTCTTATTGGCGTATAAGATGAACGACATGAAAATAATTTATATAACAATTATATGAATGTTACTTAAAAAATACACAATAAAAGATAAAAGGAATAAAAAGTAGTTCAATTACTAATTACTAGGAATCGCCCATGGTTGAAATTCGGCCAAAAATTAAGTTTATCTTGAGCCAATTAGTCTTAAAATGTTTTATAATTCAAACATATGTTCTTCCTGATTTGCTGGAATTTTTTTTACAACAGCTGTTTAATGATCCTTCTCTCATAAGATTAACATTGCAACTTTTAACACCAGGAAATCGTAGCCCTGGGGGCAAATGTAAATTATAATAGGATTCTGCTCATCTACAGGACTACATTTCTGATGGTATTCGCGGATTTCTCCTACGATGCACACAAGCTGAGAAATAGGGATGAAAAGAAACATGCTTGCCTATTAATATCTACTAGGGATCGCCTCCTGATCGAAATTCGACCAAAATTGCAGTTGATCTTGACCCAAGAAGTTTAAAAACATCTTATAACTGAAACATCTGTCCTTCCTGTTTTCCTATCAGTTGTTTTTACAACAGCTGTTTAATGATTCAATGAATTATCCTTTATCCATAAAATTAACATTGGAACTTTGAAAGCCTGTGGGTCGTAGCCCTGAAATCAGATGTGAATTTGTATGGGATTCTGCTCACCTACAGGACTATGCCTTTCTAACGGTATGCGCGGATTTCTCCTGCGATGCACACGGGCTGGGAAAAAAGAGGAAACGAAACATGCGTACCTAATAGGCCCTCTTTAAAATACTTAATCCCAGACAAGGAAGTATACAGTGAGACTGCCGTGCGCCACGCGCTGCCGACCGCGTTGAAACTTTTGTCTTGAATCTGTTTTCATCAAGTATAAGTCGTAAATCAATAAAAAATTAAAAAATTCAATTGCTGCTCTCAAAATCACATATTTTGATAGTTCCTCTGATGGAAAGAAATTTTAATCGCCGGTTAACTTTTTTATGTAATGTATTAAAACTAGTACAAAAAAAATATTCTAATATTTAAATTTTTTGAGAAAAAATATTTATAACTGTATTGTCATAGTTATAATTCAATGCCCCATGCTCATGAAAAGCTAAGAATTTTTATCTCAATCTTAACAGCATTTAATTGAAACTTATTTGATCAGCAAACATTTAATGTTTTTGCACTCAAAATCACGATTTCGTCTTTCTGTCATCTACTGCTATGGCGGATTTCGTTTCAACTGCTTTAAAGAATCAGCTATCACCCGTCTATTGGTCTCATGAGGTTGTTGCTTAGAAAATCCGAAATACTTTGAAATTAGACACGCTACCCTCATATTGTGGCGGCACGGAATGGGTGGAGGTTATCGCAAGGACGGTTTTTATAGAGGATGTGCGTAATGCTATGGACATCCGGCGTTAAGCTGTTTTGATAATTCGCACCTTCGGCCGAAAGATATCATCATCAACATCAGAGAGATGTTTTGAAATTAATGTCGACTGGGCATACAAAGAACTAAATTTCCATTATATAAGCATTATATATTTACATAGCGTTGTCTACCTCATATTCCAAATTTTTAGCAAATATTTGTTTTTCATTTAGATTCGGATATAGTTTTAAAACACAATATTTTGCCTAAATTAGTTGTATGTATCATACTGAAATAGTAGTTTTCATTAATAAGATGGAAAGTGAAATTTTTCTGTGCGTATTAGCGTTTTAGGACTAAGGCGAAGGCAAGCTTGGATTAAGTGACTAAGCACAGAAAATACACTGTCTGTTTGAGTGATGAACAAAGTTTTTCATCACATTGCAAAAATATAAAATTAATAACTAATCCTAATATAAATAATTTACAATTTCATCATTGTAACTTACATTTAGTAGGCTGGTTGACTTCCATCTTAATTTAAATATTCTTAAAATTAGCTATGTAAGTGGAATGAATGAAATGCCGATATAAAGTATGTAAAATGTAGGCTGCAAGTAGGTTTTTTTTTTAACATTTTAGTCTTATTCTTTTGGATTTATAAGATTTTTGCTTAGAAGAAAACTTTTTCATCACACTGCACAGAACAGCCGTTTTATGGCTTGTAATAATTAGACCACAAATTAGGTGTTTTCTGTAACCTTTTAAAGGTACAAAAAATATGTTAATTTTTTCATTTGCTAACCTCAAAATTCAATTTTACTTCAGCAGAAATCGTACAAATCCAAAACAAATAAGGCTAAAAAAAAACTTTTTTAGACTACAGTTTGAATGCAATTTTTTACATTTCATTTACATATCAGCTGTTTTAAGACATATTTAAATTCAGAAAAAAATTATTGGTTAAGAAGACCAATAAACTCAGAAATAACATTAAAATAAAAAATATCAAAATTAATAACTCGGTGTCTTATTTTACTTGAGATTGCAGTGCATGGCGATCTCATTTTTATCCAGCAGTAGCTAGAATAAATCTCGTTCAGGTTTCGATGGAGGGGGTAAGCGGGATGATGCCACACACTTCCCCTAGATTTCTCGTCATAATTCCATCAGAGACCAACATCTTCTGGTTTTACAAAATATAAAATTTACAATAACACGGATGTTGTTGGTCTACTTTAATGGTGGGCTTTGTAAAAACGGTCACATAGTGCTGGTCCACTTAAAAAACAAGATGGTGGTTTTATAAACTTGATCATATCAAGCTGGTCGGACCTGCTTAATGTAACGGTGGACCATGAACTGCTATCGGACCTGCTATGTTCTGCAGAGAAATAGAGGGTGGACCATCAATAGTGGGGTTTTTATATCTATATATATATATATATATATATATATATATATCAATTTGAACGAACGGTGTTTTTCACTTCTATGGACCTCAAAACGAAAAAGTATCATGGTCCCGGGCTTAGGTCTTACCATAACTACTACCGTAATAGCGTATTCCCTAAAGGGAATTAACAGCTGTCTTATGATTCAATCAATTATCCTTCTTCCATAAGATTAACATTGGGAGTTTGAAACTTTGCCTATTAATACTCTAGCAGTTACACGGCGCGCGTTGCGGCGCTCAAATTAAGTTGTTTACAGAAATAAAGCTATTTTATTAGGTTTTTAATATAACAAAAAAGTCAATGGAATAGACAGTAAGTATATTAAATTTATTGTAAGGACAAAGGATTAAAAATAGTTTTGTCTTATGATTTGGTGAAAAAATGCAAAATTATTTTGTACCTTATTGATAATAATTGCAAATTCAAGAGCATCTATGAGCAAAGAGGCACGTCCATGTCAAATTTCAACCCCGGAGGCCCAAAAGTAATTTTGAGGCCCAGTTGGGTGGAGCCCGAATGTGCTTAAAACACTATATTTAAAAAACCTTTTCATAGTAAGCACCTATGAGCAAAGAGAATCGTCCATCAATTTCAACCCGTTGGCCCTAAAGTAACTTTGAAGTCCAATGGGGCGGAGCCCTAAAGAATTAAAAAAAAAAAAAAACTATATTTGCAAAAGCGTTTCCTAGTGAGTACCTATGAGTAAAGAGAATCGTCCATATTAAATTGCAATCCCGGAGGTCCTAAAGTAATTTTGAAGTCCAGTGAGGCGGAGCCCTAAAGTGCTTAAAAACTACATTCGTAAAACTGTTTCTTAGTGAGCACCTATGAGCAAAGAGATCACCCATCAAATTTCAACACCGGTGGTCCTAAAGTAATTTTGAAGTCCACTGGGGCGGAGCCTTAAAGAGCTTAAAAACGATATTTGCAAACCCGATATCTCCAATAAGCTTATGAGGAGTCACAATAAAACCATAAATGTAAGCATAAGTTAATATGTACATCAAATTAAAATCTTGCGTGACAGAGAACAATGCCGGAAACCCGACTTTCATTTTAGTTGGAAATGGCTGAGAATCATTGTTTTACATTTAAGTCCAATTACCATAACTAAGTAACTAAACAACTTGCGACAAATATTTTATATTGATTATAATAGAGCTTATCCCAACTGAAATTTTTCTATTATGATGATTAG
Organism: Neoaliturus tenellus; assembly: GCA_030545055.2. Classification (NCBI taxonomy): domain Eukaryota; kingdom Metazoa; phylum Arthropoda; class Insecta; order Hemiptera; family Cicadellidae; genus Neoaliturus; species Neoaliturus tenellus. The sequence continues at coordinate 72,018,208 of CM061531.1, read as the reverse complement.
GCTTACTATTCGCCAAATCACATAATAAAAACAAATGCAAAGTAGAGAATGTGAAAATCCTGACGATTAGTCCTGACATTTAGGAACAAAATTTAAATTTGATTATCAGATTAACTATACAGCTTCATAAAATAACACAAAAGCCACAGAAATACTCTTCCTGATTTCCTTGGGTGGTGTTCAGGTAAACTTCATTGACATGTGCATAAATTTGAAGGTCTTAATATCCGAGAGTTTACCGCCGTAAACCAACTTGAAAAGGTTAAATATAAGGTAAGCTATTGTATTTTAAAGTATAAATTTGACTTTAAAGCAAACTTAGATTACCTGACATTTTTGCCTCAACCAGATTTGAGGTTGGGTTTGGCAATGGCATTGCCAAATAGTTTAATATAGTTTCGATCTATTTAGTGATGAATTCAAAATGATGTATATTTCAACTTATGCTTACATTTAAGATTTCGCTGTTAATTTCTTGGGCCTCCCCCCATTGGGAATAAAAATCATGATGTGTCCCAGGATGAAGTAATGATGACATAATATGGATGTGTATAGTTCCATCGCTTTAAGTCATACCATAAAAGATGGAAACGGTTAGACTTAAAATTCACTTAAAATCAACTTGTGTTAAAGTTCAAATATGTTTTAAATTATATTTTATTTTCCTTATAATATAATTCATTGGTTTTCAAGTTTTACTTTTTATACTTATTTAATATAAACTATTATAATTGTTTCGTTCTCTTTCAATAATACACCTCACTGGGCCTTTAAAGTTTTAAAGATCAATACCATATTGTGATATTACGAAAATTATGACTTAATCTTCATTTAAAAATTATTACAAATACAATTTAGGATTATGAATTACAAATTGTTTATTACGATTCGTTTTGGTTACTATCTATAACATACAAATGCGTTTTGTCTATTTTATTAGTAATAAAAGTAAAGAAGGAATACTGAAGGAAATTTAATGAATATATATTGAATAGAATATTTCAGGAATATTGAGCAGATCCCATTTTAATTAATTCCTGAAAACCCAGTTGCAATGGTTGAACAGAAACGTGGTAAACAGAACTCAAATGCACTAAACAAGCTGAATTTATTTTGTTGTAAAATCATTTAAAATTTCTGGGAAAACGGGCAGAAGGAAACAGTTTTACTTTGAAGCCCATGATGGAAATAGGAAGATAAAAAAGTAAACATTTTACCAAGTTGAGTAGATCTTTTTATGGCTGACAGGCTTTGGCACCAATAAAATACATTTCACTAACTATATCGACTTCTAAAAAGATGTTAAAAGGAAGAAATTGTGAGTTGCCAAAAGAAAATTTGTTCAGATTTAATTTTAATAACATTGTTTGTAGCTAAATTTGATGTATAATAATTTCTGTATTTGGTGTTTAAATAGATGTAAGATGTTGGATTTATCACCTATAAACTAACTTTTATGATAAAACCCAACCATTGAAAAGTAAAACGCTTTTGATTTTTTTAAACTGTTTCACGTAAAAAAACAAAGGCTATTTTTTATTTTACTGTTTGTAATATTAAAAACCTATTATTAACACCCGGTATCGTTCATTCGATATGACACATGTTTCCAAAAACTTTAACTCTCCAAACCTTTAGGTAATACAATCTATGAAATCAAAGATCTCGTGTTCGTCTACTCTTTTATACAGGGTTAGGCAAAAGTCTGGATACCCCCAGTTAACTTTTTAACGCGTTGCAGTAGGAAAACCAAACTCGGCACATGTTTACAACATCAAAAACTGCACTTTTTCATCAACTACACAACTTTGCCCCTGCCCCCAAAATGGGGTATTTTGGGGGCAGCCCCAAATTTTCAAATATAAACCCCTATTGAGTGACCCCTCATTTTAAACGGTTTATCAAGAGAAATTAAATGGCGCAAACCGGAGGTCGATATCTCACCCCTAACCAAAATGGCAGCCATTTCAAAATTTGACATGGGCAAGCAAGTATAAGTATGGACACCCCCAATTAATTTTTTAACACGTTGCAGTAGGAAAACCAAACTCGGCACATGTTTACAACATCAATAACTGCACTTTTTCATCAACTGCACAACTTTGCCCCTGCCCCCAAAATGGGGTATTTTGGGGGCAGCCCCAAATTTTCAAATGTAAACCCCTATTGAGTGACCCCTCATTTTAAACGGTTTATCAAGAGAAATTGAATGGCACAAACCGGATGTCGATATCTCATCTCTAACCAAAATGGCAGCCATTTTAAAATTCGAGAAAGGTAAATTGACTTTACATTAAATCAGAAAATAGCTTTTTTATAATCGAGAATATCTGGAATTATTTTAGAATTGAACCTACTAGTTCATTTCTGCTATTAGGTTCAATTCTAAAATAATTCAAGAAATTATAAATTCCAAAAAGCTATTTTCCGATTTAATTTTAACAAATGTAAATTTACCTTTCTCGAATTTTAAAATGGCTGCCATTTTGGTTAGAGATGAGATATCGACATCCGATTTGTGCCATTCAATTTCTCTTGATAAACCGTTTAAAATGAGGGGTCACTCGATAGGGGTTTACATTTGAAAATTTGGGGCTGCCCCCAAAATACCCCATTTTGGGGGCAGGGGCAAAATTGTGTAGTTGATGAAAAAGTGCCGTTTTTGATTTTGTAAACATGTGCCGAGTTTGGTTTTCCTACTGCAACGCGTTAAAAAGTTAACTGGGGGTATCCAGACTTATACTTGCTTGCCCATGTCAAATTTTGAAATGGCTGCCATTTTGGTTAGGGGTGAGATATCGACCTCCGGTTTGCGCCATTTAATTTCTCTTGATAAACCGTTTAAAATGAGGGGTCACTCGATAGGGGTTTACATTTGAAAATTTGGGGCTGCCCCCAAAATACCCCATTTTGGGGGCAGGGGCAAAATTGTGTAGTTGATGAAAAAGTGCCGTTTTTGATTTTGTAAACATGTGCCGAGTTTGGTTTTCCTACTGCAACGCGTTAAAAAGTTAACTGGGGGTATCCAGACTTTTGCCTAACCCTGTATTGTCCTATCATGGCCCAATGGCTAAATTCATATCTCAAGTTAAATTTGCGTTTGCGTGACTGTTGTGTTGTACTTGATATTTCTTGGTTTATACATACGTCTCAACTCTAACGTCAATTATAAATATTTTCAGCTCTCTGGATATTAGAAATTATTATCAAAAACACTTATATGACGGCCTAAAAGTATGTAACCTAACTTTATAGCTCATTAAAGTTTGAAATTTTCATAAAAAGTTCTCACTATCATTTTATGAAAGAACACTAATTTTATACTCTTACAAAGAGAGATCTGGATTGGGGAGTAGTAATAGCTGAGCAGCATTACAAATTTCAACAATTGGTCCAAAAGTCTCCTAGCCATCTAAAGCGTAATAACTGCGCTTTGGGTACTTGACTTTCATGTGCGACTCAACATTCTTCATGTTAAAAATCGTTAAATTTCACAGGAAAAAAATCAATTCATACAGGGCTATTAATTAATAATGCTTTCTAACAACTAGTTGATAGATATTAACAAGAACTGGGTTTGGACCGCCCCCATCAAAACGTTAAAAAAAATGCTTTGTAGATACACACAAAAATTTAAAAGAAGAATAATCATCTTTATTTGAAACGGAGAGCGATGAGTTTGTCTGGAAAAGGAAAACTTAATTAAAATGATCATAAGTCAATTTTAGTAGACATTGGGAACGATGTACAAAGTGCGCGTATGAGTTACGAACTGTCACACGTGTCTTTACGGTCTCAGTTCTGTTCCAGGAACTTTGAAGTAGATCCAGAGTTTATCTTTAACTACTATTACAAATAGGTCAAGAATATCCTAAAAGTGAACAATTTAATGTTTCACTGAAGGTATTTTACAGTTTATATGGTTTTTTATTTGTTGCTAACTTATTATTGTTTGTTCACTATTTTTACAACGTGAAGGCCATATATAGTACAAATAAAAAAAAAACCGGAAATAGCAAAATATTTTAAACTGTAGTGATTTTATCAATTTAATAAGGATTAGAAATTAAATGTACAGTATTTAATAACTGATTTTAATGAAATAAGAAAAGAGGGTAAATTACACGTTGTTTTTCCAGAGTTTTTCAGCTACGATGGTTGGAAATACGGTTTGAAAAAGGGTAGGAATACGTTTTAACTGCACATATTAAGTATAATTAGTCAGAGAGGTTGTTTAATACTTTTTTTTTTTAAGGAAAATGCATTACAGTACTGCCAGGGAAAATAACATTAAAATACGGTACAATTTTTTAAACAACTAACTATAAATCCCAATTTTAGAGAAAAACTTGAGAGTGTAGTTCGTACTTTTTCCGTTTACGAGAACTTCCTCATAAAAATTTGTAAATGGAGTTTCAGCGTGCTGAAGCGTTACGTTATGGTTGTGTTCAAATTATGATATGAACCAAACTGTCCTAACCACTACAGCGCGCTACGTCAAGGTCACGTTGAGGCAGTCTATTTTATCACCAGCTAGGTATCTTTGCAAGATCTGTATTAACTTTAATGTTGTTTTCTATTATATAGGTAGTGGTCTGTTTCATTGACAGAGTCTTCAAAACCTTTTTTAAACCTGGATTCCCCCAGCGTAAAAATAGCGTATATTGTCCTTATTAAAAGACCAAGATAAATAAAAGATAAGTATAAAATTTAGCGGGTCCTCTGCACCAACATTACCAGTACCTAAGAGGTACTTAGTCTTACAGTGCGGTAAAAGAAAAACTTTTCTGCGTCATTATTTTTGTGATATTTTTACTTTAAAAGTACATAATTAAGTTTTACGTTGGTTTTTATATGATAATTATGTTATGGTTTCTTTCGATCAAGAGAATCGTACTCGGGCATCAAATTGCAGTTCCCATTCGCTCAGCTCATCAGACTTATACACGATAACTTTTGTGTATTACGAAACATGTATGCTTTTAGAGAATCATTAACTATGCTTTTTGGCCCAACGTAACTATTTTTATAAATCTGATGCAACTAGTGAACTCATATTTTTGGTTTGTTACTGTTAACTCTAAGATAACACTGAGGTAAGCAAATCCAATATTTAATTGAAGTATGCCAAAATGTAAGCCAAGAATTTGTCAGGAGGATTTATTTATCAACGAGTTTTTGTTTTCCAAACACATAAATATGGCTAATATATATCTAACTGATATAAACAAAATGTAGGAAAATAGTTTATACTGTTTACCAATTCAATTATGTTGATTAGGACAATGCTTTAAGCTTGTTATCTGATTGATAAATGACATTAAAACTTTCAAAAGTGTTCTAAAAGGTTTGTTTGAATAAAAAGTTTTAATATGGAAGTTGCAACGGAACAGTATACACTAATTTCCGCAAGTGCGGAGGTACGTTGCTTGCTGACCCACCGCAGAGTTTGCGCAAACCATTAATTGGTAACCAGTTTGATGTTGGATTGTCCTGCAAAGTCAATTAATATCGTTCCGATTCGCGGAATGATTCAGAACTCAATTTGTAGCAGTTCAATTAAAACGTTCGTTTTCAAACTATTATTTGGTGTACATGACAAATACTCAAAACAAGTATTTAATGGAATATTTAACTGTGTAATTAATTAACCTCTCTTACAAATCGCAAATATCCAAACGATCATGAAATGACTTTGATAAATTTTATATCAAGAATAAGAATAGGAAAGCTTTATTTTTTCCAAGCACACATTGGATACAATTTCACACCATAATTATTTATTATTAAATAAAGGTTAAGATAGGCTACATATCCCAAACAAAACATATCTATATATTAACAAGCAAGCACGTTTCGTTTCCTCCTTCTTTTCTCAGCTCGTTTGCATCGTAGAACAAATCCGCGCATAACGCTAGAAACATAATACTGTAGATGATCAGAATCCCATTCTAATTTACATCGGACTCCAGGGCTACGCCACACAGGCTTTCAAAGCTCCAATGTTAAGGTCCAATGTCAAAGCTTACTGAGAAAGGATGATTGATTGAATCATTAGTAAGCTGTTGTAAACACAACTAATAGAAAATCAGACAGAACAGATGTTTCAGTTATAAAATGCGTTTAAACTTCTTGGGTCCAGATCAACTGAAATTTTGGTCGAATTTCGATCAGGAGGCGATCACTAGTATATTTTAAAAGTACACAGTCGTGCTAGTAAAAAAATATTATATCTACGTTAAGGACATGGTACTTATTCATTTATCAACAATACCGTGTGTCTTCTATTACAAACACTTTTTGAACTGTGCTGAATAGTTCACTAAAGAATAAGATGTACTTTGAAAATAAACTGATGTTTGTTGAATAGATTATTCTATATTATGTTACGCTAACCTGAGAGGATGATAAGGAAATATTTATTTCAATTGAGCAATTTCTTGTGTCAGAGCCTCAAATAAATGCTAGAAAATTTTTAAAGTATATCGTGACTAATCAATGCTTATCGTGAGTAGGCGGTTCTTTTAATGTCAGTTCAGTTAAAAAAAAATCTAGACAGAGCTTGTACTTACATGTAAATTGGATACATTTGTATGTCAATATATCGGCAACAATTCTAAATAGAAAATCATTTCAACAATGGAACTTTATTTTTAAAAAAATATTCACCTTTAATAAAACTTAATATTATATTTTATTGTTATACAAATATTAATTTTGTTAATTCATTTAACATTTTCGGGGACTAGCATTAATGCACATTACATATTCAAAACTAACTCACCAAGATATTTTTCATAGTAAGGACTTTTGACGCTAATGTACACTGATAGTGCATATTAAGATTTACGATTGACATAGAGGCAACGAATTTAATTAATTTGACTTCGGTGTATGTTCGCTCTGTTCGAAAAATTTACAAGGTTTGTGTAATAGAGCATTGCATTGATTTATCTGTTTTGTTAATTGTTGTATGCAAAATTTGGTTATTGCCCTTAAAAATAACAGTCAATTTTGTATGTCGAAAAAATTTGAATGAAAGATACAACTGATAATGTTTTTAGTGCATGAAGATAGTCTTTAACTACCATAGCATGAAAGTCGTTTACTAGTATTTCTAGTGCGTTTTCTTTTGGAAGCCGAGGTTTTAATATTAATTCTCATCCGTAAATTATAGTTTATAAATACAACTAAGTTCTACAAGTTTTAGTTAAGTTTGCATTAATTTTTATTTACATAAATAAGCTTTTTATTAAAAAATAGGCGAAAACGCCGAATCATAGAAAATTTTATGTTATTATGTTTTTTACTACCTCTATTTTTTTGGAATACTTTTATGACTTTTTAATTCCTCATGTAGTTTTTTAATAAAACAGCTGGCACATGTGTATCACTCACCCTGTGTATAAAAAATCTAATTTAGAGGTTTGATTAAAAAATAAAAAAAACTTTTACAGGGTGCCAACTTATTAAGCTCTTAGAATCTCATAAAACGGAGTAGGTACAGAACTTTGTTTACTAAAAACTCATTTAAAAATAAGAATAATTTTTAAAGTAAATTTTTAAAACTATTTTTTGCAAACAGCTATAACAGTATTTGCTGCCACATTCTAGGCAAGAGAGCGTTGACGCTGGCGGTCTAGTTCATGGTGAAGCTACCAGGAGCGCTAGTGATTCATATTGATTTGAGGTTTGCTCGGCAAATGCTGCTGTTTGTGGAAAATAGAGGAACTTCTTGACCATACTCCGTAGATTCCCGTTAGAATTCGCTTAGTGATTCTTTAACAGTGGCTTTTACAGTTCAGATAATAAATCTAACTGTAATTAGAGTTTAACAAAGACTCTATACATGGCTATTAGATAACTGAGATTAAATCATATACTGTACGTAATACATTACGCCTATTGTTTTTCTCCTTATTTCTGGACCAATTGTAAAGTTTGACTTGTCCAAAAGCACGGATCAGTTCCTAGTTTTTCAATATGTTTTAAATGTTAGATATTTCTAAAGGACACGAGCGGCTGGATATTAAAGGTAGTTTTTCAGGCATAACATTGACCTAGTAAATAATTTATGATGAAATTCAAGTCTGAACCAACCATGTTGATAGCAACACATAGTTGGCTTCGAACTGAAAAACATAACAGAGTACAAGTAATCAAACAACTGAAATGTCAACCCGATTAGATTATGCGACTCATTGCGCTGATCAAAGTGCCCTTAGCAACTGATGGTGTTACGTGAATAATTCAAATCAAGTTCTTCTGATCAAAACAAAAGGGTATATGTACATTCTCATAATAATTATTACACAGAACTAATCTATGGCATGCTTATCTCTATATACAGGGTGAATCTCGTAAGGTGTCCTAAATGGATTACAGACAAACGCTTTGCCCTACATCCTTCAAACAAAATTATTTCCCACTAAATTGACCCCAAGGAATAATTTAAAAATATTTTTAACGTTGTATAAATACAGGGTGTACCAAAAACTGGAGGTCACAGGTTCGAATCTTGGAAATTTCAAATACAAACATATGTCATATTATACATCATTAGAAAGGTCTATTTAATAGAAACATTTTGGTGAAAACAGAATTTAGTTATCTTTATTCGTTTCAAAATGGCGTCCATTTTTTTAGCCAAAATCAAAATTTACGGAATACCCTGTAATTCTTTTATTATTAGTCATAAATGACTTCTGATTCAAAATACTTATTTGAAATAAGCTAAGCTTTAAAATGATATGCCACAAGATCAAATTTATTTAAAAATTAAAATTTCCAAAATTTTATATTTTTGAAAATGTTTACATAAACAAAACTCAAAAACTTTAAATGCTAACCCATGTCATTTTGTATATCATCTTAAAGCTCTCGTTGAACTGAACAACTTTGTAATTTACACTAATGCCGTATCTCTTTTGGTTTTGTAGTAATAGCGTAAAAAGGTAATTTTCCCATATGATTTGCATGTTAATTAATCAGGACATGATAGTCTGGCAGTCCTTCTTCCATTGTTGCCTTACCATTAAATTAACATGCAAGTTATAAGGGGAAATAACGTTTTTCCGTTATTACTACAAAACCAAAAGAGATACGGCATTAGTGTAAATTACAAATATGCTCAGTTCGACGAGATCTTTAAGATGATATACAAAATGACATTGGTTAGCATTTGAAATTTTTGAGTTTTGTTTATGTAAACATTTTCAAAAATATTAAATTTTGGAAATTTTAGTTTTTAAAGAAATGTGATCTTGTGGCATATCATTGTAAAGCTTAGCTTATTTCAAATAAGTATTTTGAATTAGAGGTCGTTTATGACTAATAATAAAAGAATTACAGGGTATTCCGTAAATTTTGATTTTGGCTACAAAAATGGACGCCATTTTGAAACGAATAAAGATAACTAAATTCTGTTTTCACCAAAATGTTTCTATTAAATAGACCTTTCTAATGATGTATAATATGACATATGTTTGTATTTGAAATTTCCAAGATTCGAACCTGTGACCCCCAGTTTTTGGTACACCCTGTATTTATACAACGTTAAAAATATTTTAAAATTATTCCTCGGGGTCAATTTAGTGGGAAATATTTTTGTTTGAAGGTTGTAGGGCAAAGCGTTTGTCTGTAATCCATTTAGGACACCTTATGAGATTCACCCTGTATAAATGCGAAATTCCGATCAACGCACAGGCCAAACCATAGGACCTAGAAGCATGAGATTTTGCATACATATTCCTCTCATAGCGTAGGCAGACAATAAGAAGCGATTTTACAAAATTCCCATTGGGCCCCGCCCAAGGTTAAAGAAAGTTAGCATGGAGTTTGCATAGGAAGTATAATTTGTTTTGGGTTTTTGTTTACATTATCGCAGATGAGAACTATTTGAAATTACAGTAGTTGTCTGCAATTTATTTAATAACAAACAGCTGTTCTCTTTTAAAATACTAGGGAAGATTAGTAATAAAAAAAATAAAGGGTATTGTAGACTTGAGGCGAGTGAGCGCAGCGAACGAGCTCACCTGAAGTGTAAAAATTAATCACGTTGGCATTGTAATTTGAGTAGGTCCTACGCCCTATACTGTTGCGAAGCACGGGTAAGTCAGCTAGTACTGTATACATGCAACTCATTAGCGTATACGGCGTTGTACCTTTAGGTCCCAACTGCAGGTCGCCGAGGTAGAATGGCCCCTGCCTGGTGACGATCTCGTGCACGATGATGGCGAAGGAGTACACGTCGCCCCTCTGGGTGCCCTCTGGCGGGGGATGATTCATCCGCAGCAGCTCGGGCGCCGTCCACAGCAGCCCTGCACACCCGGTAAACAACGTCAGTATTGGAGGATTATGGCGAAGGAGTACACGTCGCCCCTCTGGGTGCCCTCTGGCGGGGGATGATTCATCCGCAGCAGCTCGGGCGCCGTCCACAGCAGCCCTGCACACCCGGTAAACAACGTCAGTATTGGAGGATTATGGCGAAGGAGTACACGTCGCCCCTCTGGGTGCCCTCTGGCGGGGGATGATTCATCCGCAGCAGCTCGGGCGCCGTCCACAGCAGCCCTGCACACCTGGTAAACAACGTCAGTATTGGAGGATGATGGCGAAGGAGTACACGTCGCCCCTCTGGGTGCCCTCTGGCGGGGGATGATTCATCCGCAGCAGCTCGGGCGCCGTCCACAGCAGCCCTGCACACCCGGTAAACAACGTCAGTATTGGAGGATTATGGCGAAGGAGTACACGTCGCCCCTCTGGGTGCCCTCTGGCGGGGGATGATTCATCCGCAGCAGCTCGGGCGCCGTCCACAGCAACCCTGCACACACGGTAAACAACGTCAGTATTGGAGGATTATGGCGAAGGAGTACACGTCGCCCCTCTGGGTGCCCTCTGGCGGGGGATGATTCATCCGCAGCAGCTCGGGCGCCGTCCACAGCAGCCCTGCACACACGGTAAACAACGTCAGTATTGAAGGATGATGGCGAAGGAGTACACGTCGCCCCTCTGGGTGCCCTCTGGCGGGGGATGATTCATCCGCAGCAGCTCGGGCGCCGTCCACAGCAGCCCTGCACACCCGGTAAACAACGTCAGTATTGGAGGATTATGGCGAAGGAGTACACGTCGCCCTTCTGGGTGCCCTCTGGCGGGGGATGATTCATCCGCAGCAGCTCGGGCGCCGTCCACAGCAGCCCTGCACACCCGGTAAACAACGTCAGTATTGAAGGATTATGGCGAAGGAGTACACGTCGCCCCTCTGGGTGCCCTCTGGCGGGGGATGCCTCATCCGCAGCAGCTCGGGCGCCGTCCACAGCAGCCCTGCACACCCGTTAAACAACGTCAGTATTGGAGGATGATGGCGAAGGAGTACACGTCGCTTATTCAGTTTATAAATTACTTTTCCTGTATCACTTCTCTAATGCATTTAATGTTTATTTTATTTGAAGATATCTGAAAACAATTTTCATTTTCTCCTTTAAATGATCTTCAATGCAAATGCATTTTTTTCTTATGTAGGATTAGGCATCCTTTGCTATATATAAATATACCGTAAGGTTGTGAAATAAGCTAATCAAGATGTTAGCGAGGATTATTTTGCTACCAATACACGAAGAATCACAATGAACATTTTTAATCTTTTTTTTACAAAAAAGTTCGTTTTGTGGAATAAACTGTACACACCTTGGCTAAGAATTATTTCCTTGACTTTAATTTAACTTTTTTCAATTCATACGAAACCAGATGATATTTATTAAATTTAAATGAAATTTCTAGTAAAGTAAAATAAGGAAATAGGTCATTTTGTTTGCAGAGCAATACTAACTATTAAAGTGTCTTTGGTTACCACCAGTGACAATAATTGACCAAATTTACCACATGGACCACGTGTCACAGTTGAATCAGGTGCTTTATTAACGCTTGCCTCGAATTAAGTTTATTGAACTTTTAACAAACTTCAAGAAAAAGTGTTGCCTTTATCTGGAATTAAAAGTACTATATTACTATAATTTATTTAACTTTAATTCTATTTTTAATCGTGATTCATATAAAAGTTTGTCGGTGTAAATTTTCTTTGGTAGATGATATTCCTACACTGAAACTAAGCTCCCCTTCACTTGCTTTCTATTATTAATTTAAATCAATTATTCTATAAAAGACTAACTATGTTTCATGTTTGATATTGACTTTTAGAGTATAGCTGCGTTCCTACACCAGTCACCTTGAGGGCGATTCTACGCGGAGACATGATCTTGAACCAGCGAATGAAATTCAATCAAAATTGCCGTGCTTATTCCCTGCTGTACTCCCTAAGCTTAGATGTATAGGTAATATGTTAAAAATAATTAAATTTTCAAGTTTAAACATTGTAAGTGAACAGTCTAAAATAAATTGTGCGATATGGAAACTCATTGGTTATCTCCTATTGGGCACTGCTCAACGGAACTCTCTTGTGGCGACTAATGTAGTAATTATGCCAATTGTCACAATGCAGACTAACGATGTACTGTCAGTGGCAGTGGCAACAGTTAGTTGGTGCTTACTCCGCCAGGAGGCGTACGAGTCGCTGCCGCTGCACGAGTCCTCGCTCTGTCGCAGCGACCGCAGCCCGAAGTCGGCGATCTTGAGCACGAACCTGCTGTCCACCACACAGTTGGACGACTTGAGCGAGCCGTGCGACTTGATCTCGCTCGCGTGAATGTAGCTCATGCCCTGCAATGCACAAACAATATGAATCAAACAGCCCTCCCACACATGTACTAGAAATCAGTAAAATGTATCTTTTTCTACGATTATTTTCTGCCATATAAGAACTTTTTAACACAGTCGACCAGGTTAAGCAGACAGTAGAAAACTGAAAGCTCTTTGGGAGAAGGAAAGCAAGATGAAAGAACATAAAAAGTTTAAAATGCTGGGTATTTCAGTCCCAAATTAATATAAAATTACTAAAAAATATATATGAATGTTCAAAATCTCTATTATTATGGTGTTTTAACCACTAAGAGATGTTTACTCACTAGATAATTGATTATTTGTTATCCTTTTAATCTTCACATCAATGTACTATTCGCGATGCAGCCTATCATACTTTTGGGGTTCTGTAGGGACGAAAAACGTAGATCCCCATAAAATTAAACTGGTCTATTTTATTTGTATCGAAACCAGTTGTTTTGTTCTATTTCTATCACTCGAAACATGTTCGGCCGTATTTCTCATTTCTGTGGAACAGCGGTCGGATTATCTGGCAGCCGAACCATTCGGGACCGAATTAGAGAGAGTGTACTGTTTTGAAAATTTGTGTCTGCACACTGTGGAAACTAGTTAACATATTTCACTGAGGAATACAACTTTACCAACTTAAAACTGCCTTATTTGATACGCCCAATTATTAGAACCAAAACATTTTAACTTCTTAGTATATCATATCTGTATTATATGGTAGACTTATTATAACATAGTATTTTGATAGTTCATAGCATAATTGTCATAGAATTAATGAGGACACATTTTAATCTGAATATTTTATATTAAACAGTTGATTAACTTTACGGTAATACATAAATGAAGACCATCTTAATTTAAACCAAAAAATTTGAAAGACTTTCATTTTTGAAAATGTTTCTTGGGAAAAGTGTTTTCCTTTTAGCAAATTTATTAAATGTTTTTGTTTCTTACAGTATTTTTTCTAAATTTATACAGAAAGTACTTATATAATTTTCTGTGTATATTTTTGTGAGAAAATCGCAGGAGGACAAACCCAAATTAAGACGTTGAATGAGAAGCTTCCAGAAACTATGATAAAAAAGACAAATTAAATATGAAGTATGAAAAAAAGAAACTTTTTTAACACAGTCGACCAAGTTAAGCAGATAACTGTTTCAAAATTGTCCGGTTACCGCAAGTCACCCTGCATTTGATCAATTATTATTTCAGCACATCTCAAGAAGAAAATTATTGAAAGTGATCAATAAAGACTGGAGCACCACTACCTTGACGATGTCGTGCATGAGACTGTATCTGAACATCCAGTCGAGTTTGAACTGGTCGTTCTCCAGTATGTCCTGCAGCGAGCCCTTGGGGCAGTACTCGGTCAGCAGGAAGCACATGTCAGGGTGGTCGATGCAGGCGCCATAGAATCGCACCAGGTGGTCGTGGTGCAGGTCCTTCAGCTGGAACATATCAACAGTGTAATATGTGAAAATTGTAGATAATGAATTTATTAAACAATAATTGAATCCTTAATTTTAATGTACGCTCATATTCGTAAACAAGAAGTTTTATATGCTCTAGACCCAGGTAGGAACACAATGATTAACATTAGGAAAGAAGTCAGTGTTGTCACTGATGTAAAATATATCCATAGGAATGCCACAGTTTTTTTAAGTAAGCAAGAGCAACTCTACAAGACAAAGAGGGCCTGATTCTATAAAGCTGCCAATTTGCGATCAATGTAATTGTGCTTAGCCATAACAGGGCTACTAGGCCATAGGCATAAGAGACAGTTTTTGTATGAAACTAATAATGAATACATAAATCTTCCAGGAACCTAATTAAAATGTCATACAAAGTGCTTTCTACCTTAAAAATCCCAATCACTTAAGTATGGCATATGGAGAAACATAAGTATGGCAAAACACAGATAAACAACAAAGATATACTGCTAAAGTCAAAACGAGATGTATATAGGGAAGAGTAGGGTAATCGTGCGCGGCGGGTAATGGTGCGCATCATAGTTTTTTATGAATGAAATAAGTTAAAAAGCTCCAGTATGTGCTGCAGCCTAGCGGGGGACTCAACAACTAATAAGCGACCTCGTGGTTTTCGCCACTGAAATTTTTGAGGTTATGAGAGGCCAAAATCTAAAAGTCGTGTGTGTCGTGTTATTTTTGCGCCTGAGAAAATAGTAAGGTTAGGGCAGATCTTTAGATCTTAGATAACTTAATACTTATTTAGTGTTACAATTAATGGTAGTCTTTGCTTTATCATTTGAACCAATTAATTTATGGTTTCATCTTTTCTTAAGATAGTGAGAAAATAAAATACTTTCGAATGCAACATCGGGTAATGGTGCGCGGCGGTGCGCACAATTCCCCCCCCCCCCCAAGTAGTTATAGGTAAGAAAAAAAAAACTACTTCCCCTTTTTACATTCTTGTTTACAGATGCTCATAAACTGTTCGTCCTGGAGTCATGCAGACAGCTCAGGTGCAGACACAGCAGAAAATTAGCCTATGTGTGCTAATTTTGCATTAACCCTTGAACAATTTTGTAATTTTTAATCAAAACGTTTGTTAAGCTAAAAAAAGTATTGTTTAGCTTTAAGACATTCCATAGGTTATATTGATATTGAATTTATATAATTGAAACACATTTATTCTAATTATTTCAACCCTGCGCACTATTACCCACCCCATGCGCACAATTACCCAATGTGTAGGGAAATCGTTCGGAAGTGCATATTCTGGTATAATGTTGTATATTTTATTTATGTTAATATATATGATAATGATAATTTTTTATAAGAAACTACTTAAATACCAAAGAGTTCGACACATGTATTGGTAATTTTTGCCAGCATATTTTCTGGGAAGAATTTTTTTCCCTTAGGTGCGCACCATTACCCTTCTTTCCTAATATGAATGGAGTTTTATTAGAAACTCCACACTTCCAAGCCCTTTATTTCTGTAATATATTTTCATAGATTTAATAATTTATATCAATTGAGCCGAGCAAATATTTTGGTATTAGGCTTCTTTAACCTTCGTGGACTTTTGGCTTTCAATCTATTAAGTAAAAGTAATTCCTTAATTTAAGCTGCAAACAGTAGCTGTAATGTTAGTTAAACTCTCATCAATCAATAAAAATCATTTGTACGGTTTCAATTTTGCTTTATTATTTATAAATTGGAAAATAAAAAAGTTTGAAATATCCCATTGATTATATAAATGCTTAACGCTGTATTAATTATTTACATTAAACGTAACAGTTTTATCTGAAACGTGTGAAATATAAACACTGAAATGAGTATTTTATAGAAAGTTAATCCTAACTGTGAATGCGATACACCCACGTGTAGGTGGGCGAGAGGAGGAAAATCCAATGGCCGCGGTGGGAAATAAAGGTACGAATTTAGCAACAAAACCCTTGACAAATACATCGCGTTTATGGGTTGCCGTGTTGGCAAATACATAAAAAAAATCTATTCTGAAGTCTTTATTCATCTAAGTCTCTTCTTTTTATTAAGTTCTCAGTGCTGTTGGTGTTCAATCCGCAGATTATAACTAATACAGTATTTCCTTACTGTTTACTTAATTGTTAAAACAACCTCGAATAGAAAAACCAAAAACTTCAAAGTTTACCAGTAACCTACGTGTTAAAAATGCGCGTTAAAAATTAATAAATTAAGGTTAATACATTTGGTTATGATAAAACTAATACGCTTTTTAATCGAAAAATACCTGTACAATTTAACTGAAAATTAAGGAAAATGGTTATGTGATAGAAGTTCTATTCTAACCATAGCTAGTGCAAGTTAAAATAAATCAAATGAGATCACTATCAACCTTAACTGTACCATATCAGTAAAACCCAATAACGTTATAATATTTATTTCCAATTCAACAATATTCAGGAATGCTAGATGGAATGTCAAATAACGTAGGCCTATCGCGTTTTGTCTATAATTTTGATTACTTTCCTGAAATTTAATTTTTGTTACAATAAAGAAATGAAATATTTATATTTTATATAAATTTTGTTTCAGATTCTTTGCTAAACTTTATCATCTAAGCATAAAGCACATTAACCTTGCTTCGTGTAGGGTTGATCGCCCCAGCGTAACTGTAATTTGGTATTCCGAGACGGAGGTAGATTCACAGGATGTTGCTTGGGCGAGTTAGCCAGTCGCTACGAGGGAGCGAGGGCCATTTTGTCTAATTGGCCCTGTGAAACAGTTCCTTCGACTGCCTCATTTTGAGAAAATGTACCTTACAACGTCAAACTATCTGGATTAATTTGGTAGCACAATGAATGCCCAATGTTAACTTTTCAGAATTTTAATTTTTGTATTTTACTGTAATAAGGGTGATAGAATTATGCCACTAAAATAAACGCACAGTATATCATGAGGTCACTTAGGTACCATGGCCTATAACGGTACACAAATGGCTTATTTCATTGCATGTAGCCACAACCTTGAAAATAAAATGATATAACACGGTTAATGTTATTGTTCGGGTTTTACATAGAATAGTATTATGGTGTAATTGTAATGTAAGTTTTTAAATAAGCTACGTCAGTTTTAATCACAGTAGTTTTAAATAGGCACAATAGCAATAAACAAGATAATGATGTTTTTATGTATTTAGATATTTTTACACATTTTCATACCATGTAACGCATACACTAGTTACAAACATCATAATATCTAGCTGTTTACCCGTATGGGGTGTGTGTAGTTGGTTTACACGAATTAAGCATATAAAATTTATGCACGAATTAGTTTTTATAAAAGTATAAGTTGTTTTTCACCGTATATGGTTTCATGCTCAACAGCTTTGAAAGGTACATTCAAGTCTAAGCTTGTTATTATTTTGCTAGTTTTCATTGCTAAATTATTTGTGCCACCTTAGGTTCATATAACAAATCACATAAAAAAACTCCCAAAATCACTTACTCGGGTACATTTCTGGGGATTTTCTGATGCTAGGCCCTGAGAGCTATAGAAAAATAATGGCTTAAAAATCTATTCAATAACATTTTCCATTTATATTTCGAGTTTCATAGCTTACGGTACTTGGATTTCCAAATTCACCGATGTCAAATATATATATGTAAGTTACCTCGTTTGACACCTAGAAGCATCGGTCCACCAACACAACATCCTTATTCATAAATATAGAATATAAAGAGAAAAATATGTGAGCAAGAACAGTAAGAAATGAAAAATCACTGTAAATTGTAATAAATCAAATTTGAGTATAAAATAACACATGATTAAATGCAGTACTTGTTATATAATATAAATAAACAATAGTTACAAAATAATGACAAGGAAGATTCCAAGTTAAACGCCTCAGTGTCTGAGCTTTTGTTGCGAAAATGTTGTTTAGAAATGAATCAATAAAGTTAATATTTTTTAGTTATCAATTACATTGTTTATTATATATTATATAACACGTTACAGTCAAATAGGCGTTCAGGCGTTAGTATACATCTGATTTAGTTACAGAAAAGATAATGGTAAGCTATGTCTTAATATAAAGTATAATGAACTAAATTCTGACGGTATGAAATATTTGTGATGGTTAGATCAACTTTTTTTGTATTCATGGCTACTCATCACTTAATAAAAACACTTTTATTTTTAAAAAATGCTATATTTCGAATTATTTTCATAATTCATCTTCAGGCTAAATGATAACAAATTGATAAACTAGTTTCTTTTATGGTTTATTATTTTATGGTTTATATAAAGTATAATAAACTAGTTTATTTGTGATCAAATTAAATTAAACCCACCATCCATATTTTATTTGTAATAACAAACACATTTGTAAATTGAAATGAATGAGTCAATATACTTTTTGTAATTTGTATTGTCTTCATTTTATATCGACTAGATTGGTCTATTCCATCAACAAAACCATTGCGACTGGTTTTGGAGGGTAAAACATAATCCAATGAAATTTATGAATTGGATTTGTGTTAAGGGTTAATTTAATTATACTTAACACAGTAATAGGCCTAAGTTTTGCACGCTGTGTTTGGTTTAACTTTAATATGTGTTAGTCGCTAGAAAATTCACAGTAATAAACTGACAGAAATCTAAAACATTAAATAAAGTATAATATTTATTGGATATAAATAAACAAAATAAAACAAATGAACAACAAATAAAACAAATGAAAACACTGTTTTGTATTTTGTTATCTAAGAATATCTTACGGCGATTTATTCAGAAAATACTTGTTCTTTGATCTCACCGTTTCGATGTTGAAAAAGTGATCCTTCGATTTTCTTTATCAACTAACTAAAGTCTTCGAAGAAATATATTTTAAGTATTTTTGTTTTATCTTATAGTTATTACTTTTGATAAAATAACAACAAAAAATTTTTACTTTCGCTTATAGGAGTAAAACTCAGTAGCAGATCTAAAACATGATGAAAACCCCTGGTTATATGTGTACAATATAGCCTAACAGTTAAAGTATAATTTTGGATGAATTTTACTGAAATACTTATATTTAAAAGTATTATAATTCAATTTTATAAATATTTATTTGGATTCTTTAAAGTTTTGAATTTTTTTAGATTAGAAATTATTTGATTTAATAACAAAATATTATATAAAATTATATTCATTGAATTTTAGTTTTATTAAAATTTTATTAATTTAAATAAAATACAATGTGTTGTAACTAAACATTCAAATATTCCTTTATTATAAAATTGCTTTTAAAACAACTTAAACGAATTATATACTTTACATCAAAACTTAAAATAATCCAAGTTTATTGGCATAAATATTTTATTTTAATAATTAAAAATAAAAAATAAAATAAAAAATCTCTTGAACGTTAAAAAATAAAACAATTGTGCTTAAAATATTAAGTATTTGCACTATGCAATTAGAAAACATGTCTCTTGAGATAGTCCAGGAAAATTAGTCTATATCTGACGGATTATATTTATGAATAATCATTAAATTAGATATATATTAGATTGAACATTTGTTTATAAGCATGTTCATATATGAAAAACTTCCTTACAAAATTTTTTTTATCGTAATCAATTCCCTATGAAAATTTCTAAGAAGAAATAACTACTAAACCTTAAACAAGGTAATTGGTGAACACATAATCTAATATTTTTCAAAATCGAAAGAGTAAAACTTCATGCAAAATTCATTGTAGCTTGTTGCTTTAATCTTTACAGACAAAGATTCAGCGAAATATACTCGAATGGTAACGAAACAAAGCAACGAGGGATAGAGAGTAATGATTAACAAAACATGTCCACATAAAACTCAAACATCCAAATATTTGTCTAAAATTCTCTTATTAAATTACGTAAGCTGAAATTCGCAGCATCGCAATTGAGGTGGAATAACACGCACGGATGATTCTTGCAAACACAGCACTTTGAAGAACAAAGTTATTTGGAGTAGTAAATGAAGAGTATTAAATACTCATACGAAGTCAACACCTGTGTTGCCATTGGAGCGGTTACAAAGCAAGGGAGGTCCTTAGTCTTACCCTTTTGAGTTCCAGAAGAAGCGGTCTCGTCAGCTCGATGCGAGCTTTCTTAATACTCTTGATCGCTACTTTGTTACCCTGAAAACAAAAAAGTTCTTGAAAATAATGTGTCATCATACGTTGCTAAAAAATGAGTAAAGAAGACATAGTCATGTTTAAATTTAATAAAATAACTTTTATTTCTATCCACGAAAATAGCAATAGTTGTTGACTGGTACTGTGTTACTCGTACTATTTTAATTTTCGTACAAAAAACTATAAACTTTTGTGTTTTAAAGCTTCTCGTTCACCTTATTTCTACACTAACTCGCTAAGCTGTATCACCGTACTTTCCGATGAGACAGACGTATTAGCACTAGAGGAAGGTTCATTGTGGCTTAAACCTTCGAGAAGTTTACAGTAGGTTTACTTTCCACCAATACTACTAAGAGGGACCACTGTTCCTCTATTTCGTTTGAAAATCACGTCAAATTTGTTAATGTTGATGATTTGAAAGGCTAAATTTTTTCTACTCGATTGTAACAGATCTGAGTGAGTAATGTCAACATACTGTTTGCAAAATTAATTTAATTATTATTTTTTATATTAAATAATAAATCTATTGACCTAGAACTTTAAGTTTAGGATTCATAAATTTATATCTGAATGATTATATCAACTAATGTTTCTTTGCATATTTATTTTATATATTTATATTGTCACAGCCTCAATTATGGCTACATGCTTAAAGTAAGAACCAATCGAATCTGGTTAAATATTGACGGTCTGTTTAAGGGAAAGAGGGAATATGAGGATTTGCATCTATATGCATCGGACCTAAGAGTATTCCCATGTATAAAAGCGAGTTCCTGTTGCCATATCTCTAAATACTAGTCACTAATACACACTATGTCTTTAAGATGGGTAACTCTAATATGTATGGGATGATTAAATTTTACTATGAATTTTTTTAAATAAAATAACAATTTTACGTAATTTGCAGATTAGCAGCAGAACGGTCCCTTGGTGTACAAAGAACATTATTTTATTTGCGTACAATAACAAACCGTTATTAATTTAGGCGTATTAAACACAAAGTCCTGTCTATTTTTTACATCAGTAAAATAGTTTTTAGTAATAACATACATAAAGAAAATAATGAAAAAAACACTTTTGGAATTTTTGACATATTTAATATACAGGGTGTTTTACGTAAGGTAATTCAAATCGATTACATATCAATAGTATGTCCTATAAACCCGAAATAAAATTAGTTCCCACTAAATTGACCCCAAAAAATAATTTAAAATATTTTTAACGTTGTATAATTTCAGAGTGTCCCAAAAACTGGGGGTCACAGATTCGAATCTTGGAAATTTCAAATACAAACATATGTCGTATTATACTTTATTAGAAAGGTTTATTTAATACAAACATTTTGGTGAAAAAATTAGTTATCTTTATTCGTTTCGAAATGGAAACCATTTTTGTAGCCAAAATCAAAATTTACGTAATACCCAGTAATTCTTTTATTATTTGTTACAAATGACTTCTGATTCAAAATATTTATTAAAACCTAGATCAAATAGCCCAAGTCTTTATCTTAAGTTACAGACCCCTCTCACTTTTACCGGACTTAAAATAATTTCGGAAAAATGAAGGAGGTGAAGCACTGCATGCCGTTCTGAGAGCGGCCCATTAGCTCCCTCTTAACCAATTATCAAAGTGGACATCCTATAACACATTATTGTGTTAAGCAATGACTGTAAGAAAACAATATTAGTAAACGTAAGTACATTATTTCCCTCATTACGTTGACTAGATTTAAGTATTAAAAATAGACTTTGAAATACAATTTGGACAACATTATCCAAGCGAGAATAAAAATGAACCGAATAAAGTAACCAGAGTTGCTTGAACAAATATTTATAAAGCTTGCTGACAGTCCCGCGGGCCGTAGTTAAAACAATGACTTTATTGTCACTAAAAACCACTCTGGTTAATTTATTCTGTTATATTGTGAACTAAATCAAGCCACTATAACATATTCTTTTCGCTTCAGAATTATTTGACAAGTTTTATTAAATATTTACCTTGTTTAAGACTACGATAACACTGAGATCAGTTTATAAATATCAACTTTATATAAAATATTTACGTTTGTCATCAACAGGTTTTTATGATTGTCACTTTTTTATGAAAATGACTCACATGGATTTATAATTATCATTTCCAAATGCAATAATCTCCTAATCTTTATTTAGAATTTTTTAATTGTATGTACCATTTTGCGAACTTGGTATATTGGCTAGTTTTTGTCGTCCAACCTCAACTGGATGAAATATTCTTTGGTCTATACTTCTGTATTTTTTTTTCAAACTGTCCCATTATAATGAATACGATTTAATCAGTTGGATTCAGCAATATAACATTTATTATGTACTGAATGATTGTAAATCATTTGAGAATTAGGGGAGAGTATATATTTTACCACAACGGGAAAGTGTCTCATAAAAACCCCATTAACTCGTAGCAGTTGGTTCAAGTGAAAAATTCAGGTTTTCCTTAAACAAATACAAATTTATCATTTATCCATACTTATTTAATACGCTAAGGCTTTTCTTGTTTAAAAGATTCAAGTTTTTTGGTGTCGTTGGATAGGGCTTGGTCTGTAGTTGTTTCCGTTAAAATTGGCGTGAATCGGACTTAAAATAAAGAAGATTCATCTATAATAGAAATTTAAAATGTTCAAATTAGAATAATATTTGGATTGATTTAAGAATTTAAATTATCTGTTAATGCACAGCTAGCTGTAAATAAGTGTAGTTTTGTGTGCTGATAATCATAATATCGGATTGGACGTGACTGATTTAGTTAGGTCTAAAAGTAACATTTTTGAAAAGAGACTAACTTATTAAACTACTCGATTTCGATAGTATACTTGTAGTTGTTTAATACGGGTTTTTGTTAAGAGAACTCCTCCTAATATTTAAACCGATTTTCAAGTTTCTGGTGTCGTTGAATAGGGCTTGATCGGTAGTTGGTTTCCGCAAAAAAGATGAGAATGGAATCATCTTTAAAAAAGTGCTATATGTTATTAAAATTTAAACAAATTTCATTAGAATAACATTGGGTTTGGGTTTAGTTTTTTTAAACATGTGTTAGTGTACAGCTGTAAATAAGTGTACTTTTGGCGATTAGATACTGATATTTTACAATATTGGATTGGTAGGGTGTTATTGATTTAAAACTAAATGTAACAATGTTAAAAATTACATGGGATAGTCCAGGTTAAACTAGTCGATTTCGAGCAATACGTTTTCTTGTATTTATTAAAATCAATATTCAACAAAAATTTACTAAAGAGTATTTAAAACTAATGAATATTAATGTTGAAAATTTCTGATGAATTATTCTAATAATGAATTATTTTACAGAAAGCAAAATGTAGTATTGAATAAAATAAATACAATCACTCTTCGATCTGATAGATCCCCCCGGCATTGACGACAATCAGAACTGTAATTGAGAAACATCGAACCGTCCCTGGCCACAGCTTCGTTTCACGCTGATCAAATAATAGCCTTTTTCACTTTTAACTTGTTTCAGTATTAATTATGCTCTTCACAGTGAATTAACAAAACAATAACTTTAATAGACCTATAAAACACAGTAAATGTACATTTCTGTCGGCGTGTATATGTAAAATACAAATTGTAAAAAAAAAAAATAAAAAAATTGTTAAATAAGTAATAACAACAGTAAAATCAGTAAATAGTGATATAATTATTTGTTTTGTAATGTTATTTACCACATGAAACGATCAAGCTTAAATAAGGAAATCTCCAAATTTTTTACAAACATTACATCTTTTAACTAACAGGATTTACGAGTAGTTTGCTATACTTTTTTTTTTTAATTAGTACATTAACAAAATTTCTGTTTCAAAATTGTTTTAAATGTGTTTTAAAACACGAGTAAGATAATAAAAAGTAGCATTACTATAAAAAACACAATTTTTAGAAATACAATTAGTATTGGACCAACCAACTGTTCGAAGACTAACATAAAACTTAAACATTTTTATTTGCTGTACAAAAGCTGCTATTAACTACTCTAAACCATGAAATTTGCCCGTGATTTTTCAATAGCTCTCATCGTGTTATTTGATATTTTTATCAATTTAAATTACCTAATTTTTAAAGTTGTAAAATGTTACAAGATTATGATTAGGAGATAAGGTAATTATAGTAAATCGGATTGCTAAGTTACCAAAATCTAAAGTTTTAAGTCAATATCAATAGGTTGATATTTTATATTATCGTGGGAGGGGGTATTATTAAAAGCCTGATATATTGAACAATAAAAGACATTATCATGACCCGACAACGTGCTCATACAAAAAAATCGCTAAAATAAATTGAACTAAAAACTTTATATATTTTATTATGAATTTAATTTTCCTAATGAATTTTTATTGTGTAGTAGTTAATATTTGTATAGTATAGTAGAATTTATATGGCGTTATTGTATATTAATAGTTACTCCGTAATCTATTTTTTAATAGGGAAAAATATGACATTATAGCATTGAGTATTTGAGAAGTTCGGAAAATTTAAAACTTGATCTCATTTTAAATGTTACCATAGTATCTAGTGCTTGACGTGATATTTAATCCACTCGAATAAAATATAAATATATTTAACACCATTTTTAAACCACTTTAAAACAATTTTTAGTAGGTTTATTGAAAATTATCCACGTCATGCACTCCGCCATTCCCTTATGGTGAACATATTCAAGTTTCATACAAATCCGATCCAAGATTATCGAGATATAGTGTTTCAAAGACAACAGTAAAGTTTTGAATTTGAAATTTTCTAATGGGACTAAAAATCCAAGATGGCGCAGGTACTGCAGACTCTTAAGGCAATAATTGGAAATTTGCTCCCTTCTAAGTAGTGTAGGCGTACGATGGATTAACAATAATATAATTCGTTAATATGGTCGATTGGTATATGTAGCCCATTACATTAGCCTATTTCTATAATATTAAACTTATGAAATCGCTTTGTTGATCAAAATATAAACTACACCGAAGAGATAAAAGTGCGACTGTTACCTAACGAAATATTTATTGAAGAGTTTTGAAAGAGCGCTCCATTACATCGCCAATTGTCAACAGAGGTCGGCCTCTCAATCAACCGGCTCTCAGTCACCCAGCATTATACAAACATGTTTTATCTGTGCAGATTGAATACAAAAACTTGCACCGAGCACACTACATGTTTTTCAATAACTTTAGAACAGTTTACACAACTAATAGAACTGCCACTAGCTTCGGTTATAAACATTTTCGGTAATTGTTTTCACTCATAAATAATACGTATTTCTTTCAAGTTTTTTTGTTAGGTTGTATTGAGTCACATTTGTTTCTAGCCTTGGTGAAAATATTACAGTATAACCAGTACTATTTTTTTATCGAGAGTAAAAAAGTTATTAAATCATTTTTTTATACTGTAATGTAAAAACGGTAGTCCTTATCGCAGTTGTTTTTTTTCAGACTTCGAGCAATTGAAGCCTCACTTCTGCAGTCCAGTTGGGCTATTTTGTATAATGAAATACAAGCGGATATTTTTATTTGTAGGTTTATCAGCTCCGTCTCTTTTAGTAAATCTTAAGTCTGCTTTACGTGTTTAACCTTCAAACCGAACACGCTCTGGATATTTCTATAATTATATTTTTTCCATCAAGGAGAAAATAAAGACAATTCACATAAAGACAATAATGGTGGCCATTAAGAGTACAATATTCATTAAAAATACCTAAATTGCATTTTTATCTGTTTTCGAATAAGAAACAGATTTGAATAAAAGTGGTATTTTGTACGCACTAAGGAAACTTAAATAAGAAGGATGAGGTTTCAGGTTGGTTTTGCAATTAGAAGTGTTAGAAATGTATGAGCCCCGGGCTCATCCCAAGACTAATGCTGGGGGTAAAATAATATGACAAACGAAACCAGATTAGAACACTCAGACATTCAAGATTGGGACGTTTGGCGGATAGGATCCGGCTACAATTTCGTATAGGTAAAATGAATACATGACCGTATGAGTAAAACTCTCCCCCCCCCCCCAAACAACAAAATGTGTTATGATATGTGCACAAATGATTACGGTTCTGTTCCGGCAGTACACAACTCTCTTAATTTATTCAGGTGGTAATGGTAGTATAGGCGACTCCACAATATCAAGGGGAATGAGGAAAGTGGAAACAAAAAAAAGCCAAGGAAGCTCTTAAGCTTTCGCTTGGTTACATTACATTACTTTAATGTGGAAAGGGGACTAAAAAAAGGAAGAACCAATATACAATTGGAAAAATACTTCAATTGCTATATCCGGCTTACAAACTTGTCTTGATAAAACTTCCACTGTCTGTCACCTTGGGCCAATAAGCCTGTTCGGTTCGGCGATCGAAAGTCAACAAGGTATAGTTCAGGCATCGTCGCATAGGCTAGCCTGAGATATTGTCTACACACTAAGAACCTCAATCTGTGACGCTGCCCCCTGACGCTCTCCAGTTTGGGATACTTTAAACAGCTAACTAAGCACCTTCCTGTAGGTGTATGGTCTAATTTAGCATAAATTTGTACCGAGTATATTATCTTACCATACATCTTGTTTACTTATACAAAATCTTATTATTAAAAGTTTTACCTCATCAAAAATAATATTAAATAAAGATATCTTACGAATAGGAAATGTTTCTTGCCCATTTGGGGGCACATTCATCACTCGGTTCGTCACTTTTTGGTCCCATTATAAGTGATTTAGTATTAGTCTAAATTTAAGCAATATTAAGGTTGATTAATTAATTGTCTTATTTCCCTATTTCCCATCGGCATAACCACTTTCCAACATTAAACCAACCTTGGTTAAATAATTAAACAAGTGAAAAATAACAAGTACTAAAGAAATCGTAAATATAAAACTAAAAAATATAAAAAAACAATAATTAAATGTGCTTCATGGTACATAACAATAATACATTGATTGGTAATTAATCGTGACGTTTTACCACTTAAAACACAATAAAAGTTCCACTTTATATCTTCAAACAGGTTTTAAGTTACTAATTTTATTTAAATGTTAAACGTTGCAAGGGTCGAAGCACAAAAGTGTACACTTACGGTATGGAAATGAAGGGTGTTAAGAGCTGCTTTAAACGGTTTACGAGGACTAATCTTGCCGGAGCACCAACACCGTACTGCCGCCGCCGCCGCGCCCGCCCCTCCATCGCGCAGTTATGTGTTATATTGTACAGCGAACATCCTCCAAGCGGCTAGGCAGTTTATTCATTCTCGTAACTCATTTAACGCCGTAACATTAACCTTATTATAACTGTGTAAGGTTTCTGTTGAAAATTTCCGACGGCAAAATTATACTCGAACAATGAGATAAATTATGTTCTTCACGGTTTATGCCATAATTAAATCAGCCATTTTAGCCATTTAACCATGGCCGCTTTAGACTATATATATATATATATATATATTAATAAAAGAAACCGAGTATCCTTGTAAAACATTTTAAGGATACTCGGTTTCTTTTATTAATATTGTTTAATATAATAGTAGTCCTTCAATGTGAACCATTACTTAATATATATATATATATATATATATATATATATATATATGTGTGTG
Organism: Neoaliturus tenellus; assembly: GCA_030545055.2. Lineage (NCBI taxonomy): Eukaryota > Metazoa > Arthropoda > Insecta > Hemiptera > Cicadellidae > Neoaliturus > Neoaliturus tenellus. The sequence goes on along the minus strand of CM061531.1, from coordinate 71,990,271 downwards.
TGTGTGTGTGTGTGTGTGTGTGTGTGTGTGTGTGTGTGTGTGTGTGTGTGTGTGTGTACTCGTAATAGTCAAACGTATAAGGACTAGGATACCATAGAACATTCTACGTTTAGTGATGTTAAATTTGATATGTTAATGGACTTTGTCTAGTTGGTAATATATTTTTTGTGAATTAATGAAAGCATAAAACGCTTGATGTTTAACATGTTGTGTTTGGTTGTGTTCTTTACACTTCTTGTTCATTACTTCCAATTCATTGTTTAGCCTTAAAAATATCACATTACAAAGGGATTTTAATACAAAATTAGAAAGTAAATGTTGTCATTTAGATTACGTTTAAAACTAATGACAATTAAAATACTAACTAATGGCAGAGAACATTTTTTACTTATCGTCTTGGTGTCAGTTATGCACAGACGGTAATCCGATGTTGTGAGTGTTCTTATTAGTTAATCCTCCAAAACTATTTGATGTCAAAGAAGGAGTTAGAAAAATAAGTTGTTTTACATTATACAATTTATTTTGTGACAATGTTACATTCAATGGTTTAATTTTAAATTTTTTAACACGTTACCACATTTACTATAATATTTATTTTTTGATGTTGTAAAAGCTACAAATAAATAAAATTTAACATTTTCCGTATCCAACAAACATTTAACACAATTTTTTTCTTGAACAAGTTTGAATAAAAGGTTTTTGTAACAGATAAAATTTCCCTCTAAAAAAAGACAGTAATATTTTAAACAATGAATTATTTATTGGAGATAGAAAATTCATTGACAGAAAATTTTGAAACTCAAAGAACGAGGGGGAAGGGTTGATTAATCATTTACTTAACCATCTCTGTTTAACAATGTGAACAATGTGAAAGTATAATAAGTTTATCTTTTACGTATAAAAGTCGATCATGCCAGTAAGGCAGCACGGGTGCCGAATGATGCATTGAGTAATGAGTAGGGCGAATGTTAAGAGCTCCGTGTAATGTGTAGCGGTTACGTCGGCGGCGGCTTGCCGTCTCAAGTGCGCTAAGTCGCTAAATGCTGTAAGCTTAACTAATATGTTTACGAGACATCGCCTACCTCTGCTCCTTGATTTAACCTTTATTTTAAGGGTTTATACGATCATTAATCTTGACTGTGCTGTTTATATTTTAATATTACGTCTAATAAATACAGATTTTAATCGTATATTTTTTCAGAATGACTAATATAAATACGAGAAGTTTTAAATATGATGATTGATTTCAAGAATAGAAAATATAACTCATAAATTAATGTGGTTTTTAAGTAAACGACTAATGTTAAATTATAAATTAATTCATAGCTTGCCTATACATACATTTTTTATTACAAAAATCACAATAGACAAGTGTAATTATTATTATTAACTTTTATCATAATATCCTACTTTTATAAATAGAGCTGTTTATGTAATCATTATTTTTCAATCTGAATAATTAGTGAATTGTTTTAATGTTTGACTCAGTTAAGCTATCTATTAATAGTATAAATATTTATATTACGACCAAAGTTAAATTTAAGGCAATATTTTAATGAAATGGTAGATTATGTTGACTGCATTTTTGAAAAAAAAAAAGAGTTTAGCTGGAAATCCTGAAAACATAAACTAAGTCCTATATATTAAGTTTTCATAGTTATTATGAGTTATTATAGTTTCAAAGTTATTATTATAAGTTTCGATTATTATTATTATTATTTAGTTTTCATAGTGTACGGTTTAAATAGGAACAACTTTGTCTTTAGTCTTCTAAAAATTGTTTTAAGTGTTAAATTTGACATTTAACTTAACTATTTAATTATGGTACACTGCTGAGGGTAAAACCCCAAAATTCAATCATATTATTCAAATAAAAAGAGATGTGTGATCAATTTGTGGTGTTCTACCTTCTACACATTGGAGACTACACATTAGTTTTATTCCAAACGCTGAATACAATGTCACTACCATCAATATATTTTTCCAACCACTATTTCATATGAAGACAAATATTATAAATTACAATATTAAAGTACAATAAATCCCAGAAATTGTACTACTGTAATATTTATATTAAAAATTATTAAACATATCGCCAACAGAATAAACAACAAAAGAAACAAATTTCACAATTTACATCAAGACAAAATTAAATAAATATTTTCTAGGAAATTGGTTGATTAATGTTAAATGCCGCGTTTCATATAATCATCGTTTCATAAGATTGACGCGCTTGTTATTCTTATGATGGATTTAAAGTGAGACGATATTCAATTGTAATACTGTACAACTAATGGCCTTAATTTATTCATCTCTGTAGTAGAAATTACCAAATTATATTTTATTTCATGTGCTTAAATACCAAAATGAAAGCATATGAAATATAAGAATTACACATTGAAACATTACGAAAGTTTAAGTTTCCAAGGCATTTTACATTATTACAAGTTTAATATGATAACTACATAGTAATTAGATTTACCTCATTTTTTCAGCAATGCGATTTGATGGAAAACAATAGCAGTGATAACCCTAGTATATGGGTTTCTAAGGTTAAAGATATGTCCTACTGATCCTGATCTGAGCATCTTAAAAGAGGATAATATAAGAATATGAAAACTAATCTTTTGGACATCGGGTGGACCTTATATACAATACGACACCAAATATTTGAGGCATAAAAATATAAGGTAAACATATCCTTGACCTTAAATGCCTACATGGTAGTATCCTAGCCATTCATTTCATAATACTCGGATTCATTTCATAATTCATTTCATAATATCGGTAAAAACCGATAAAATGTAATTTTTGCTTAAAAGTTTGCAAGAAAATAAAGAATGCAAAATTGAACTGCAATGGTGTTAAAAAGACCTGAAAGCTTACCCTTTCAGAAAATATAAATATGTAATTATTATATCTAATGAGATTTGAACAACTCTTTAATTTAGGTAGTTATTTTATAAGCAACTGCATATATAGAATCCATTTATTTATGAAGATCATAGAACTGCAATAGACCACTCACCTTGTAAAAGGCAGTCGGCACGAACACCTGGCGACCCATGTCGCACACGCTCATCGCGTCCTCAGAAAACGCCGTCTGTAAATGTTACAATCATTACATCAGCTGGCCCAGCTGTTACATTATTGCTTGTAGGAAGGAGGCAGTCGGCACGAACACATGACACCCCTGTAGCGTAACATTGTTCAACTGAGTACGAGTTCGCACGTAACACTCACAAACATGTGTTTGCATATAATATAACTTACATATAGTATGCAAGATTTATGCATCCCGATGTTTAACTGACAAAAACTATTTTAAACAACGTGAAAATCTTAAAATAGAATTTTTAAAAATAATTATACTAACGTTATTGCCATGTTATTTAATCAGTCATTCGGGTTCGAAACCATAAACTACCAACGAAGTCCAAATCATAAACTGATTGATGATATATCACTTTGTAACATTTATTGTATTGTGTGCGCATATTGGACCATATTCTATCATTTAGGTGATCACAGCATTCGATTTCAATACATTTTGAAACTAATTCATGATTCAACCAGATGTAAGACAAACTTAGAGACCATACGTAATTAATATAATAACGTTTTATTATTTTGACATTGAAATATAATGATTACGCTAGAGAATATTTACAGATGATAGTATGCAATGTTATGTTTAGCCATCTCAAATACTATGGAAATTGAGATGATTAATTTACCCAGGGAGAGAATGCTTGCCCCTTCCCATCCCGGGCATATTGTGCAGGCCCAGGACTCATCATCGTACGACTTGAATAGCGGATAATCTCGTATCTCGCTGGAATTTTACCAATAATTTTACTATGTTACAAATATTAAAATTGAAAACATTTACTTTTAAAACGCGTATGTTTTATTAAATTATGGTAAATTTAAAAGCAAGTCGAAATAAAAAAAAAAGAATTTTTATGAACCTGGTATAATATGGATGTATTGTCCATAGTCGCTACAAAAGAGAAATAAACATGTAAATCCATTTAATTTCTAAAAAATATGTTAGCAAGTAATTGTTTCTCCGTGTTACATTAGTTTTCTATTAGTCTTTGTAATTAATCTATACTTATTTAATACGCTAAGGGTTTTTTTTGTCTTGAGAACTCCTCCTACAATTTTCATCAGATTTTCAAGTTTTTTGTGTCGTGTAGTTGTTTCCGTCAAAAACTGATGAGAATCGGACTAAAAATAAAGGCGCTATTCACCATTGAAATATCAAAATTTCCCATTTAAATAAGATTGGGACTGAATAAAGCACTTTAAACATCTGTTAATAATCAGCTGTAAATACGTATTGTTTTGGTGATTAAAGATATTCACAATAGTGGATTGGCCGGATGTCGTCGAGTTTGAGCTAAAAGTAACATTGTATTGTATTAAAGTAAATTGCTCGATTTCGAGCAACACGTATACTAGTAATATATAAAGTGTACATTATAGCCTTAACTACCTTTCCATATGTACTAAAAATTTTATAATATACAGTACAAGAAAAATAAAATTAACACACAAAATAATAACCTCTTGATTGTAACATAAGAAAACTCCATTCATTTTACTTTAGCTTATTATTTGGTACTTTTAAACTAAATGATTGTAGGCGGAAGTTAGTCACTCACACACTGGCTGCTGCGCCGGACGAGGCTGTAAACGCTGCCCCGCAGTTTTCCCGGCGGAACCCTCACAATGTCACGGTAGTTGACCCGCCACGTCATGGACGCTATCTCGGCCTCTAGCTTGTAATGCCTGCAACACACAAACACACACACACACGTTACTGCACGTTACTGGGCAACAACACAATAACACACACACATACGTGTACTGTCAGCGTAACAACAAAACTTTCATTGCCTGTATCTTTAAAACAATCCAGTAAAATAAAAAAAAAAAATACTCAGGTAATAAAATTACGTCGCCAAATTAAGTTTTTAAATACATTTCGGCCTTAAAAACAATTTAAAAAAAATGTATTTGCTTGTCATCCATATAGGAAAATATTTTTATTAATGTGCAAATGTGAGTGTTTATGAGCGTAAATTTCATTAGAAGAGAATCTAATTATTTCAAGCTCTAAAAAATGTTTACTAGATAATTTTGTAGGTAAAGGCAATGAAATAATATGAAGAATATTCATATAGGACAAGAAGTAACTTAGATTTTCCTTAACTCAAAATCAAAAGTAGATGGTTCATTATTTGATACAAATTTTAATAAGCACGTATAGGGGAATTATTTTTTGTCCTTATAGTTGTGAAGTTCACTGAAAATCCCCTTAGAGGTAAAATTCCAGGGATCGCTGTTTTTCAATAGACCTCGTTAGATTGTTCTGGCGGAAAAATAGGCATCCATCCAATTTAGCATGCAATTCCAATTTTACCATATATTCATTAAATAATCTTAAAAAGTCATTAGAGGTTGAAATTAATAAACTTTGCATTGGTTGTTACTCAAATCTTCATAAAATTGTTTTAAAGTAATGCAGTTAAGTAAAGCAGAACTATTTAATCACTCCTGTCCAGACAAATTCGAAATAATTTTCAATTATATCCAAATTATTTTGTGAGTTATAATGCTTTACTAAAATCCTCACAAAAAAATCTAATGTGATACAAGGGTAATTTGGCTGATTGTGTAATGTTGATTCTTATTTGTGTTTTTGAAACTGCTTCACTAAGGGTAGTTTCGTTCTCATACTGAATCATTAGCAGCAATTTTAACAAATTTGTATTCATTAACGCTTGGAGAAGTAACCTACTCATAAGTACTTGAGGAATTCAGGTAGAGGAGTGTCTTAGTTTAATTATGTAATAAACAGTACAGTAGATAGTATGATAGCGTGTAGTAATTCAACGACGTAGCATACTGCTTTATAATTAAACATTTTTTACTACAGGGTTAAGGCTGTGTCACACTTGGCTAACTTAATAGTAGCTACCTAGTAGCAGCTACTGAAATAGCAGCTACTTAAACCGGTAACATTTAATTTTGGTAGCGTCTATTTACTAGCTGATAGTACTAGTTGAGCTCACGAGCAGACTATGTGTATTGTAGAAAATTTAGTTGCTAGCAAGTAGCAAGTAGCCGCTAGTCTGCTATTGAAGCTGTCACACTGGCTACCTGATAGCTGCTAGTTGGTCAAGTGACTCAATAGAGCAGATTACTAGCACGGAAAGTTGGACATGTTCAACTTTCTATGGTAGTAAAATTTCACTAGCGCGATACTCTTAGTACCTGATACTGCCTATGTCACATTGGCTACTTAGTAGCTGCTTCTTCGCTAGCTGCTACTTCGCTAGCTGCTAGTAAAGTAGCGTAGTGAGTGACATAGAATTTTTAGGCAAGAGTCTGGACATCCCCAGTTATCTTTTTAACGCGTTGTAGTAGTAAAACCAATCTCGGCACATGTGTACAACACAAAAATGCAATTTTTCATTAAATCCCCAACTTTTCCCGCCAAAAAAAAAAAAAAAATGGAATATTTTGGGGACAGCCCCAATTTTTCAAATGTAAACCCCAATCGTGTGACCCCTCATTTTAAACGGTTTATTAAGAGAAATTAAATGGTACAAACCAGAGGTTAATATCCCCCCTAAACGAAATGTCAGCCATTTTAAAGTGCGGGATGGGTTGATTGACATTCGTTAAAATTAAATCAGAAAATAGCTATTTCAGGATTAAGAATTTTTAGAATTAATTTAGAATTTAACCTACTAGTGCATTTCTACTTTTTTTTTACTTTAAAAATTTATTAGTAAGCTGGGCTATTTACCATGCCGTATATTTTTTCCGTCCCTCCCAGCTCAGATGAGGAAGAGTTTGAGTGACAGGACGCGAGAAGGCAGTGATTGCGGTGTGGAGAGACCAAATAAATTCTCGGCTGATTGCCGGCCCCTGATTGCTGCCGTCCTCATCACCATCCTTCTACTTTTGTTCTCGCTGGCTTCTTCCTCCCTTGCGATATTAGTTTTGAGTTATGACGTAAACATTTACGAGATTTACCTAAACTTGAGCTATTTAATGTGCTAATATTTTGCTTGTTTGTCAAAAAACATTATACCTTACAATCGCGTATTTATGATTAGTAAGAAATAATTTGATATATAATTTCGTCTCAAAGTTTGCAAAGCATAGCAACCTGATTACAAAGATAAGTGCTAATAATTAGATCAATAGTGGGTTTCGTGAGAAATAAACAAGTTCAAGTTAATCCTTTACATTTTAATTCAACGCCAATGTCTTATTTCAACTAAATAACGAGTTTCTTGCCACCGGAGCAAGTTTAAATGATGAGCGTCTGTGAGCGCGGCGCGGCGCGGGCGACTCGGTATGCTGGCTCCGCGTTGCCATGGAGATAAGCAGCTAAAGGTGAAGCAAGGCGTCGGCTCACCGTTCACTCTCATAACATCCCTTAATGGATCATCTGTATTATTGTAAGAAAATAATTACATTTCTTAATATATTTTAAACTGACCATATGCAATGATTTTCCCATAAATCTTAAGCTGTTATCCGAAATAAGGAGAAATTTAATGCCACTTAAACAGCAAATGTTTTTATCTTGGGCAAACGTTTTCATTTAGATATATTTCCCTCTCGTGTTTTTCTTTGTGATATTCAAAATATGTTTCCTTTACGTGACCTATAAATAATTTATATTTATTAAATAGTTTAAAAGAAGACTAATTGAATGTAAATAAACACATCCTATGGATTCATAAATTATCAATGATTTGTTTTAATAATTATATATTGCATAATAATTTATAAAATAACGCAATTTATACTCATAGGATTTTAACGGGAAGTTTACTCTTCCAAACGGCTTATTTGCATTTCATACGTAATTTTCTTTAATCTGCAGCGTAGCCATATGTGTACTCAGAACACACAGTTGTTAGTAATAAGTACAAGTAATAAGTATATTTTAGGTAAGATTTACAAATAAGTGTTACTATTTGTCTGTGGTTGTGACATCTTTTTTCACTTTGTATTGCACAAGGATAAACTCTCCTAGCCTAGAGGACATCCGTCTTTATACCGCCTAGTTCATTTCCCAAAATGTAATTTACGCTCAATAAAAATGGAAAATACCATCAAAGCCCCCAAGTTTATTACTTAAGTATAAAGTATAACTCATTAATAATTTAGTAACTGTCACTGTGAATTGTGCCGTATCCATGAGTTTATGTATAATTTAGAAGTAGTTGTATGCAAAAATTTGTAAAAAAATAAAAAGGTGAATAAGATCAAAATCCGTTGATTACAACTTTATTCATCCCATGTAGAGGTACCTTGCAGATAACGTTATACAATCATGAATAAACTTAAGTAACCTAACCTAAATAACCGAACCTTACCTAACAACCTTACTTAACTAGCCTATCCAATCCCTCTAGAACGGTTAGGCAATGATGAAACGGAATTAAGTATACACATATTAGGTTTTTAGGTTAGCTTTGGTCAGTTTGTTTCACTCAGGGAGATAAATAACTGATTTGGTTAATGTTTATTAAGTTTTGGGTTGCGGCCCGCTCAGCGCAGCGATGCGTTGGGTCGTTGGACTCATATATAAACTCTGTTGGTCGAGACATAACAGGAAAGAGCAACAATGCTGAAATAAAGATACCACCGAAGGAGGAAAAAAATTAGGCCTCCTGAAGATAAATGCAGAAAAGCTTAGAATAAGATTGCCCTAACCCGGTCAGCCAAGACGGGTATAAATTTGCAGGTTATGGGCCCAGCACACTTCCCCGACTTTTTGATATTTAGTGCTGCAGCTATCTAAGATGGTATTATGTAAACCTTAAAACGAAAAGATTTACTAACAAGTTATAAAATTGATATGAAGTTAACATGTGTTACGCAACATAAGACCAAGGAAAGACAGAAACTGCAAACTCATATATTGCGAGGAGCTCCGCTTTACTTTACTACAGCTTTAAGAGCTTTACACTCAAGAAGCATCACAATATGACCTATAAACATTTTGTTAAGAAGTGGTTTAGAATTTGAAGCACTCAACTTATTTCATTAATTTATAATGTTTGCTTAAGACATTAAATAACGTTTACTCCTCAGGCATAAATAAAAGAGAATCAATTTGTAAATATCAATAGGTTTGAATCAACATCATTGAAAAAATGAACAATTACTACAATAATCAGAGTAGAGGAAACACATGTACTTAAATTAACAAAAAGGGTTGTGATTTTTATCTTCGAACAGTGAGAACTGGCTACTCTTTCTACCCTTGTCCAAGTTTTTCATTTTATTTTTACGTTGAGTTGAAATAAATACCGTGTTTTAAACTATTGTAATTCAAAATTAGGTAATGTGATAAGGTTTATTTTACCGTGTGGGATCAACATCAACATTTTACCTTGCTTTTTATTATTAGTTGACGTATTAGCGAATTTCCCTATAGGGAATACGGTAGTAGCCATGGTAAGACCTAAGCCCGGGACCATTTTACTTTTTCATTTTGAGGTCGATTTTGATTAAATTTGGTATGAAGGTGTAAGACCACATCTATTTTCATGAGTTTGCAAACCAGTTTCGCCGCGTTATGGGAATGGCGTTTTATGGGGTTTCAAAGGGGAAAAAAATGGGTTTTGGCATTTTCGGGCCTCAATTTAGAAAATTCATCAATTTTAATTGAAACCATTTAAAAGAGCCTAAAAAAACAAACAAATTGGTAATTTGAATTTTTATCTTAGCGTAACTGGTTACGGAGAAAATAAAAAAATGTGTTTCCCATGTTATTCTTATGGAAAATCAAGAAAACACTTTATCTTGTTTATTTATTGACATAATTTAATCAAATTTGGTATGTATATTATCTAGATAGGGTTTGAAGTATACTTGCTTAAAAAACCCATATAGCGGCAAACCTACACACTCACCCCCATGGGGTTTACGGGGAATATAAAAAATTGCCAGCGCTAGATACAATTTTGTGTTTACATACACCAATTATTGATTAATTTAGATTTTCTTACAACACCTTATGGCAGCAAACCTACATACTCGATCCTATGGCGTTTTTAAGGGAAAAGTAAATAATCTGAAATTCCATTGGAAATTCGCTGAGCACGCAGGTCTGCTGCGACGGGGGTATTTTTACTAATAATATAGGTTTGGTGGATTATAAAGTATGTTAAAGAAGCGACAGCAAAGCCAGGCTAATCAGGTCTGTGGTTGGCTGAGAATTTATTCCCTCTCTATTACGCCTCATCTCATTACTATCAATGGGAATTGACCACATTTATTTTTCAATGATAATTAATAATTATATAAAATACCTTGATTATTTAAATTAAGGGTTTAATAATTTTAACAAAAATATTACAAAATATTGAAGGATATGGAGAACGATTTAGATTAAAATAGGCATTTGCGAATAAAAAAATAATTGAATCTAAGCTATATTAGAAAATTCAACCTTCCTATTCCCCCATACATCATAATTAATACACGTAAAAAGCTATATAACAATTTATGGATGTAGATGTTAGTGAGGGATCTGAGCCCTCCGTTAATTTACTGCCACTCTATAGCAAAGATAAGACGAAACAATTTCTCCGGCCCATTACCCGGATGTGGGAGCGTGCCAGTATATCGAATGCTCTTTAAGGCCACTTCCAATGATTTGTGGCAAACATTTGTATCTTCCGATAGATCGGTTGAGAAGAGAGATGCCTCGTGAAATAAATTCACTTCAAGCGGCATTCTTATGGAAATCTCTGTACGAGGAAATAATTTTTAGCTTTTTATCGACTTTGTCAATAACGTGATTATTTTCAATTAGATGATAGAAATTACAAACGAAAAACTAACTTCTAGAACTGAAAAAATGTTTGAGAATTGCCATCCAGAATGTAATCCCCATTTTCATATTACAATCTCCTTTTGTGATGAATATTATTGATGAAGAACCTCTTACTGGAAACGAGAGTTTATTGTTCCCAATAGTACAAGGAAATTATTGTTTGAAATCGTAAACTGTACAGGCAATATAAAATTAAAAATTTAGTTCCTTTTAGTAAGAGATAGTGTCAGGTTATTTTCAATCCAAAGAAGTCACTGATTTTAATTTTCATTAATTACATGACATCATTATTAACATTTTTATCAATGATTATTTCTAGAAATATAAAGTGAATTCAAAATTTGCTTATTATAAGTACCACCGTCTAAAAAGTTAATTTTTTATTTTTATTAAGATAACATTAAATTACAACAGTTTTATTATTAATCATTGTTTACTTACTTTCAAGACTATTTACATATTTAATGTTTTTATAGTCTTACAGTAATGTAAGAAATGTATTCTTTTGTTATTTCTAATTTTATTATTAAAACAATTGAACCAAAGCGTAGCTATTCAAATTTATTTAACAATTTATATATGAAAATGATCGTGACGATTCTTAGTTTATTTATAAGTAAAAATGAGTACTTTAAATTTATGAAGTGGTTTGTTCTTGGTTTATCAAGTGTGGATTGTATGCCAAAGCCACGTGAGGAATGACACCGAGGAAGATTGGTGTAGTCGAATGTGAGGTTGGGAGGACTCCAGTGGGAAATAAATCCCCTTGGCGGGTCAAATTGACCATTCGTTATCTCCAGATTGGCGCAGCTCCTTTATTCATCTATTCAAATCTTTTGATATATAAACTGTTATTAAAGTCGAATTATGACACCAGACATTTCAATTAGGAGAATAGTTGACAAAGGTCTTTAGGTTTTTTGTTTCACTTTCTTTTAAGATAAACATATCCGAAGTGGTTAAACTATACAGTACAATACATCGTATCTTACTTTGTATTAGGAATTTTACTATTAAGCAGGAAAATAGTTAAGACCAAACTACAATGCCTCAAGGCATAATATTGAGAATTGTAAATGGAAAAAAGAAAACAATTTTACATTGTGGAATCGGGACAGTGCAACTATACAAATTCTAATTACATAAATAGATATTTCCAATAATATTGAAAAAATGTAAAACAACTTTTATTTATAAATTTTGAGGTAACGATTTGATTTGTAGGCGTTTTGACAAAAGTTATTGGAGATGATGGAGAACGCATGATTGCGGTGAGGACGGAGCAAATAAATTGTCAGCTGATTGCCGGCTGCTGATTGCTCTGCCAATGCTGCTGCCATCGTCACACAATCACCACTCGTCCTCCCCCACTTCCTACCAACTCGCGCTACTAGCCACACATCAACGATTTGTTCTGTCATGGTCACACAATCACCATTCCTCCTACCCCACTTCCTACCAACTCGCGTTACTAGCCACACATTAACGATTTGTTCTGTCATGGTCACACAATCATCATTCCTCCTACCCCACTTCCTACCAACTCGCGTTACTAGCCACACATTAACGATTTGTTCTGTCATGGTCACACAATCACCACTCGTCCTCCCCCACTTCCTACCAACTCGCGCTACTAGCCACACATTAACGATTTGTTCTGTCATGGTCACACAATCACCATTCCTCCTACCCCACTTCCTACCAACTCGCGTTACTAGCCACACATTAACGATTTGTTCTGTCATGGTCACACAATCACCACTCGTCCTCCCCCACTTCCTACCAACTCGCGCTACTAGCCACACATTAACGATTTGTTCTGTCATGGTCACACAATCACCATTCCTCCTACCCCACTTCCTACCAACTCGCGCTACTAGCCACACATTAACGATTTGTTCTGTCATGGTCACACAATCACCATTCCTCCTACCCCACTTCCTACCAACTCGCGTTACTAGCCACACATTAACGATTTGTTCTGTCATGGTCACACAATCACCACTCGTCCTCCCCCACTTCCTACCAACTCGCGCTACTAGCCACACATTAACGATTTGTTCTGTCATGGTCACACAATCACCATTCCTCCTACCCCACTTCCTACCAACTCGCGTTACTAGCCACGCACCACCTGCTTATTCTGTCATCATCACACAATCACCATCCCTCCTCCCCCATTTACTACCAACTCGAGCTACTAGCCACACACCAACTGATTGTTCTGTCATTGTCACACAATCACCATTCTTCCTCCCCTAATTCCTATTAACTCGCGCTACTAGCCACACACCAACTGATTGTTCTGTCATCATCACACAATCACCATTCCTCCTCCCCCACTTACTACCAACTCGAGCTACTAGCCACACACCAACTTATTGTTCTGCCATCTTCACACAAACACCTTTCGTACTTACCACACTCTACCCATCAACACTCTAACAATCTCTAGCAATGTTTGGCCAATGTGTCTTTAATCATCACCCAATCATCTTTCACAACCCCATTCACTATCTGCCCATCAACCAGCGGAATGTGAAAATGTGGAATGTTACACACCAGTCTATTGATTTGTCAATGTTTCCTTAATCGTTACTGAATCTCATATCGTAAAAGCTACCTCTACCCATCAACCCACTATTAGCCACACACGCCAGCTTATGGTTTTGACCATGTTTCCATCATCGACTCCCCATATAATCACTTCCTCTACCGATCAACCCACTATTAGCTACACACACACACACCAGCTTATTGTTTTCGTCAATGTTTCTGTCCTCGCCACTCAATCTCCTTTCGTACAACCTACTCTCTATCCGTCACACTCTACTCATTAACCCGCTACTAGCCACACACCCGCTTATTATTTTGTCAATGTTTCTAGTACCGTCACATTATCAAATATTTTCCTATTGAAGCTCACGTTATTGATTTTATTACAGTTAAATAATTGTTAAAATACAAATCGTCTGGGGTAGCGCTCGCCAGGCCCGTCGCGGCGGTCACTAGAAACAGGGTTTGACCGTTGCCATAGCAATAAGTAGCTACAGGTTAGCCGGGCGTCGGCTTAAACTCACAGCCTGACCTATCACCGCTTCTCCTTATAAATGATTATTACCGAAGAATGATGGTGAAACAATACGAGAGTGCAGGGAAGAGAAGGTTAGAAGAATTGGGTGTTGTCGATTTAAAATTGTTTTCATAAATAATGTTACAGTTCATTATTATTAGGCATTATTATAAAAATAATATTCTATTTCACTTAACTTGAACTTTATTATTTTGTCACAAACGTCCGTTGAAGAAATTACTAACTCATGTTAATTACAAATTCCTATTCTTCCCAGGAATTCCATTTTTCTTAAGGTCCTAACTTGTCCTCCTTCAACCTAATTTTTTTTAATAACAGTTAAGTAGTGGAAAAGTAAGGCTTTTGGGCCAGTTCAAGGTCACCCGAGCGATGACGTCATCGATGACGTCATCGAGGTCAATGACCTCATCGATGACGTCATCGATTGCATCATCGATGACGTCATCACCAATGACGTAACTTTCATGACGTCACACCCATGACGTCACAGAAATGACGTGCTGATGACGTCATCACCCCTTACGTCACCAAGATGACGTCATCGATGTCACAAAGGTCAAGGTCACGCTGAAACCTAAAATTTTTTGGCACTTTTGCTGTTTCTCGCACTACGCTCCGAGTTTTAGTCAGGTTACCGTGACCTTGACGACTTGGAGCGAAATTAGACGAGAAACAGCAAAAGTGCTGAGGAAACTTGAAGTTTGCAACGTGACTCTGCCTAAACCGTCATGTGACACCGCTCGGGTGACCTTGAACTAGCCCAGCTGCCTTACTTTAACCATTACTGCAACCGCGATGCGCACCCTACGACAGACACCGAGCGACTGACTGTCCGGCCCCGCGCACTCTAGGTATGGTATATGGGAAGTGGTGGGGGAACTGCGATGACCTCGGGAAACTTGAAAATGTCAAGCCAGGTAGCACCGTTTTGGTGCTACCTTAAATTTACATGTTAAAGTGTGATGACCTTGAGGTTGACTGTGAACCTGGGACTTAGGATTGTCTTTAACAGCTTGACGTTTTTGCCTGAGTTTAAGTGTGGTGACCTTGAACTGGTTAAAATCAAAACTGCACAACACGGATGTGCATCCTACGACAGCCGCCGAGCGACTGACCTCCGGGCCCTGCGTACTCTAGATATATGGGGAAGTGGTGGGGGAAATTTCAAGGTCATTCAAACGGAGTTTTAAAAAAGTCAAAGAGTAGAAAGACTACTCTTGTGAGTCTATAGCGATTTCATTCATAGTGAGTGCTTCGGTATGCCAAGTTGATCTGTACTGACACGCTCCTAAATAATGTTTGCAAAAACCTGCAAAATGATTGTTGCACAATTTGCAGCCAGTTAGCTGGTTTAGTTTAAATTCAATGCAACGTTCAGGGCAACAAGTGTACTTATGCCCTCTCATTTGGTACACATGGAATGTCTTCAACCCCGGTTTCGGCTTCTTCCAAGACTTGCACTTACACATGCACTGACCAAAAGCTTCACATGTTCTACAAGCCAGGCCATCCACCACATCAATGTCATTCGGCCATGAAAAACATTTTTGTTCGCAACAGTAGTTGAGTTGACTCTCCATGTTGCTGCGGTGAAGGTGCGCGATGAAATGATGCTGTAGTCAGTGAGAGTGCACCTTAAATAAACTCAGTGGAGGGGGGGGGGAAGGTCAAGGTCATCCAAACGGAGTTTTAAAAAAGATGACTAGTCGTCCTCCTCCTCCTCGTCCGTCGTACGTGAAGAGCTGTCAGACGAAGAGCCCCGCGCAGGTGCTCCCCAGATAAAATGTATGTCTATTTGAAAGCGCAGGCCGGGATCTTGTACCATCAACTCCTTTAATCTATTACATACCAATTCCACTTTGTAAACATTGTTAATAATCAACACCCAAGGCTTTGGCTGAACATAACGTGTAGTTGAGTCAGCCTCGCAGACAGTTACATCTTCCGGTGATATTGGAGTGTATAAATGTGTAAAATCTTGTTGCTGAGGCTGGCTTGAAGTTGAAGGTTCTGTGCCGACCCTGGTTGCATCAAAATTTAAATCCATTCTACATTCAAGAGGTCCAGGGTTCCCGTTGAATACATAGAGTAATTTTTGATACAAGACTTCCACTTCTGTTGCATCTTGTAAATGAACGGTCCACCGCAAGGGAAATGCTTCGTCCGTAGTGGAGTCAACTTGAGAAAGAGTCCTGTCCGCCATGGTAGCTAAGCAAGGAATGAGAGGAGCTGCAGTCAGTTGTAACATTATCGAAAAGTAGAGGGGGAAATTTCAAGGTCATTCAAATTGGGTTTTAAAAAAGGAAGGAGTGGAGGGGGAAAGTTCAAGGTCATCCAAATGGAGTTTTAAAAAAGAAAACCTAGAAAGTAACATTGAAATCTTCCAACTGATGGCGGCGAGCGTTTTCTTCTGCAACCTTGCCGACACATGTAACTATGCCGTACAGTATGAACAGTACAACCATGATAAGGCCGAACAACAAAAGATAGCCGTTTACTATCATGATATTTTCTGAGTGGATCTGCTTTCTTCTTATCGCCCTCTCTTGCATCCTCTTCTCTAACTCGTGTACGAAGTCACAGCATGCGTGAGGACATCTTTCATCTGTTGGTAGGTTAGCCATTGTTGATGTTGTAGGTTTGGCTGTTGAAGAAGGAATGAGGTATCTAATTGTGTTGTCTCATGTATATCAACAGTGAAGTAGTGGGGGTAGCGAAGCAGTGGAGGGGGAAGTTTCAAGGTCATTCAAATTGTGTTTTAAAAAAAACCCTATCTTGTTACTGAGCATATATGTCAGTAACAAGATAGGTGGCATTGCTCTTTTTACTTCTTTAATATAATGAAGAAATAAACATATTCTACAATTGTAAGGACAAGGAAGACAACCACTAGTCAGCTGAAGTAATCCAAGTTGTCTGGCTCGGTCTTCATCGACGCCGGTGAGGAAGCTGTCGTTGAAGAGGAATGTCCAGGCTCTTCCTTCGGCTGCCGAAGATTCCGTATATTGCAAGCGTAGACTTGCACGTTTATACGGTAGCCTCTTGCCACCATCAGCTGCAACTCCTTGTACAAGTCGTTCAGCTCCTGTTGCGTTTTGATCGTCACCTCCTCATAGCTGGCACAGCTTACGTTCAGAGACATACTGATGTTGTTCGGTTGGCTGCTGGAGTTGAAATGAAGACGAGGCACAGCGCTTGGAGGTATATGAAAAAGTGGTGGGGGTGTTTGCATTCAAGCAGGTTTGACTTGTAGCGTGGTGGTGGGGGTAACTGTGAAATGCAAAGGTCAAAGGTCAAGGTCACCTGCGAAGTTTAAAAAAAATGCAACATATCAATATGTGACAAACTTCACATATTGATATGTTGCATTTTTTGTCTTTTTGTATTCTTTTTTTGTCTTTTATGGTTTATTTATTTATAAAACATTACAATAACATATGTACAACAGTAAAACTTAAATCTAACACTGCTGCTTGTCGGCGATATGGATGGTCAACTCGGTGGAATTGCTACCCGTGCAACCGTGGGAAACCAGGTAGAGACAGCCGGGTTGGATGGAGCGCAGATCCTCGTTCTGGAGGAGATGGACGAACCGTTTCGGCAGGTAGACTTGGAACTTGGGCTCATCCCCCGGAGTGAATGGTGCCTCGCTAAGACTGCAGCAGATGGCCTCTCCAACTGTAGTCTCCATCTTCTTCATGGCGTGGATAATGTAGTGCTTCTCGTCTTTAAGTTCGGAACATTTCTTGACGGGTAGTATGGTAGATTTGGAGTGAGCATTGAACTGCTCAACCAAAGTTTGCAGGAACTGGTGAGATGCCATGGTTGAGTTATAGATCGTCTTCTTCGTCTTCTTGCTGGGAGATGTTGTCGTCTCGGAATCTCGAGTAATACTCATGCCAGGTCCCGGTCTGCTCCTCACTTATATAACCCCCGTTACCCCCACCACTCCCCATTTCCCCACTTTGAAGGTAAGATGCGAGTTTATAGGCATTTTTTAAAGCGCAATATCTATCTTTTTTATGTTCTGGACTTTTAGTACAAATACAAACATTTTCCATCGTATACTTGTAGTTTTTATCCAAATCCACATCATTAACCGGAACATGAGTAAATTCTTCGATCCATCTCTTCTTTTCTAGTCCTTTTGTGTAAATATCGGTAAACCTGTTTGAAAACTGATGCATGATGTGATACAAGTCCGTGTAACTTGCAAAACCATCATACCAATCGATATGATGGAAATATTTTGAAATCCACCTGTTGGTAGTAGCGGCTTTGCTAGTTAAAGATGAATAAGAACATGGTGGTTTGAACAAAAACGTATATGGAACACTTGTATTGATGTCGAAAAACACAAGTTCTTTTATGATAAATCTATCATCATTACCCCGAAACGCTTGGAACTCAATTATACCAGGTTTGGACTTTACTTGTTCTTCTTCCTTGTCCATTGCGAAGATCACTCGTCTGCTCATGACGAAGTCCAAAGGTCAACTGATTTCCACACCACGGTAGGTACGACTTTTATACCTGGCCGTACAGTTGTTGGCGCGTTGGTGTATATTTAACGTGGGCACCGTCCCCGGTAGGCCTAACCCCACAAAGTGTTTGATATTGTTTTAAAAATTAACCATTGCTGTGTAGTTGATTGCCATTTAGGTTTCCATCTTTACATTTTCCTTGTTTTCATTTTCATCACTAACACTTGATTCTTCCCCTCCTTCTCCTTCGTCTTCTTCAGGTTTTACTGATTTCTTATGTAGTTGAGCGTACTTTTCCAATTGTCTCCACATTTGTACTTCATGAGGAACCCTATTGAATATAGAAGTATCCACAGGCCCGTACAATATAGTTGCGTCCGGTTGTTTGTCCAAAGTGTCTTCCAGATAATCTTTAATAATTGAACTTGAAAACACCAGTTGTCTCAAGTATCTTGTTATCGGTTCAGTTGCACAAGTTAGAATAAAAAATTCTTCTCGATTAAGTTGAATCTTGTTATCATGTCTTGTTGTGTCTCTAAACCGCAACTGATGATCACCACGATGTTTAACAATATCGATTTCCACATTTGAATCCAAAAGGCCTACTCTTGTCTTTCTTCCAAACATGTTACTACTTAAATAACATTCTAGCAGATGCAAGTGTTTCATAAACGATTCCCAAGCAGTGTCCGTAAACAAAATCATTTTGGGCCCATGAGTTAAAATTACAGTAGGTGAATAATCCGTCGATTTCATAACACCGATTAAAACACTTTTGTCCAAACTGGATGAGATTGGATAAAATATTCGCAAGAATACCTCACTCAATATGTTAGGAGAAATATTATCTTCAGTATCCCTTTTCTTCTTCTGTGCATTCTTTCTTCTTTTACCTTTTTCCTCAACATTATTACTGGCGTGGAGTTGTCCGCAAGCGTTGTGTTCATCTCCCTCCGGTTGACCTTGAAGATCTAAAAAGTCGGATATCTCCTTCTCAATATCTACTACATTTTCTGGTGTACCACTAGGAGAAGCCATATTAAATACGATGCTACCCATACAACAGTAGGCAACAAACTGATGAGGAGCGGTCTGTACGCTCTGCTTTTATACTCGCGGAATGCATTGGAATGTACCAAAACCGGTTCTTTACAATACATTTTTAACAATTCCAGTTAAAGGTGTGTATGTTACGATTTTATCATGTAGAATTAAACAGTATGCAGTTGTATTAGCCGGTATAGCATCGTTGAATTCCATTTCTATTTTTATATCCACACTTGATGACTTTACTGATTCATTTTGTTTAGAACAATCAATTACAACTATTGGGTAGGCATCGAAATATTTTGAAGGTGGTAATAAAGGTGTATTTGCTTTACCGTAATATGAACTTTGGAATCTCGCGTACATATCGTACAATATACTGTATTTCTTCTTAGTGAATGACACATTTAAGTTGTCGTATGGAAAGAATTGTGAATTTAAATAAACTTTAATATTTTTCAAGTCGCAATGATCAAATTGTCCTGCATGTTTAGTAATGGCGTCTCTTCTACCTGTTTGTAAACCAAATATAATATACCTGGCTCGTTCTACATAATTTGATGTTTTAACAGTCCAAGTGTGTCGATCCGTAGTAGGTAAACTGGGATGCTCATGGAATTCCCAACTTCTAAATGGAATAACAATATCACGATCGGCTTTTAATTTTCTTAAAAGTAGCATTCTATGCTCGTCAGCTAATTTAACATGTGGAACTCTCCATACAATTTTGTCTAATTTTAATTTCCATTCTAAAGTTGCATCCGTCGTATTATCTGCAGCCTTAATAATGTCTTTGTCGTTAGAAGACCTCAACAAAACTAATTCTTGTTTAACGTTTAATATTATTTTCCTATAATCTTCAGCAAAACCAAGCAACAAACGTAATGGAATATGAAAATCAAAATATCCATCTGGATTTGGAGTGATTGTGTCAATCGTAGGTAATACCCATCCGGCAGGTTTAAGTAAATTGGTTTCATTGGGTGTTATAGATGTTAATCCTTTTAAAGTTGTTGTAATACCTACTTTTTTAGTGGAATCAACTGTTACACCTGATATTTCATATCTAATTTCATCAAACAGGAAAGCCATAGGATTATTTATAAATGGAACTGTTGTACCAACAGTAGTACCGTCCTTTTTAGTAACTTTTCCTTCAATATACAAGTAACTTTCACATGGTAGTGTGTAAATGTCTTGGTTTTGTATGGGGATACGAATTTCATCGTTATTGTTTAATTTCGATGAAGTGTAAGGGTTGTGGGTGTGATATTCTTTTTCCCATAGTGTTTCGTCGAATGTTGGACCCTGCGCTATATCCAGTATATCCATAATCGGTTAATTTTAATCCAATTCTCTCTAAGAAACGAATGTTCTCGCGTGTTATCTCCTCCACAGCTGAAGAGCTACTAATGCGGTTTCCCGTAGGTTGTTCGCTTTTAAATGTTAAACCCATGATTTTGTATTAAAGTGTCGATTTTAAATGTAATCTAACCGTAATAGGCTCTTCTCTGAAGTCTACCAAGTTACCGTCTTGATCCAATACGCTCAACACGATGTCTGAAATGAAAGTGGTGTTTAACGGTAGATATACCAGGTTTTGTGGCTTTTCAACAATTTTAAATCCAGGTGGTACACTTGGGTAAAAAGTATGTATGATATGGGTGTTAGCCCCATCCCTGTAAGCTCCTTGTATAATGTTACAAGTTATGTCTATACTATTGACTTTTAATATTGTTACTGTTTTCTTACCGGAATGTGTTACATCCGGTCCTAAAATTGGCTCATCTTTGGAAAATCCTAATAAATCACCAATTGAGTTTGGTTGAGTAAAATCTATGTAATATTTGGAAGTAATTTCAGCTTTCATCGTATTATTATTACCTTTTAATGTTATATTGTCTTTTCCCATTTTAGTTTGCAAAAATTCATTTATATGATCAATTTCATAAGAACCTGTGGGTAACCTGCACTCTTGTAAGTCTGTAAACTTCCCACTGGCATCCTTTCCCTTATAATAATGCAATACGTTATTTTTACCTTCCGTAACATTGGGAATAGAGTTGTAAGTTGTAAAATCCAATAGTGCCGCCTCCCAAAATCTTCCTTTTTGCAAGCGTAACGCTGGAAAAAGGACACTTCGTAAAGTGGACGATTTTCCTGTTAATGATACCGTATAGGAAGACATCTCAATAGTGACTGATACTTTTAGCTAGGAATTCCAAACATAAATGGCCGCATATTGAAGTATTATCAGGTTGTTCTCTTTTATAGTTGTAATAAATGTTTTTAGCAGATTTAAAGTAACGTTCAAGTTCTTTAGGTGGTGGCAAATTTCCAAAACTATCAAAATAATATACATTGCTATTTAGTTTCTTATAACACACCCAATGGGTGCCGGTCCCTTCAGTATTATCCAAATTTACGATTCCAGTCTCATTTTTCCATATTTTGTTTGGTAAACTGTCCTTCATGAATACTCCACGAAAAAATGGTATTTTTAAACAGGAAATATATCTAAATAATTCAACATTAGTCAACGCTTTATGTGGTATAACTAATTGATTTCTTTTATTTAATATGCACGATACGGTCTTAGGTATAGACCTGCCCCGTTTTTTACCATTGACCATATTGTTGGTTTTTTATTATTTTTCTTCGTAGAACGTCTTTTTAGTCTAATATTCCCACCACGTTTCCTCATGACTGATCCTTTTTTATTCTTACCCCTCCTTTTACCACCTCCTACCGCTGTTTTAGCCTTCATACCTGCTGTTACCGCTAAAGCTGCTGCTTTTTCTGCAATACTAGCCTCACTAGACTTAACTCGTTGCCAAGCTATATTCGCTAGCTTTTTATCAGCGATTGACCTATTTTTTGAATCGGTAAACGTGGAATATGCAATATCGTGTTCTTTACAAGCCTGATCTAACTTATTTATGCCTGGATCACCTCTTTCCAGTCGTTTTTTCAATTTAGTTCCTGGTCCGCAATACTGATAACCTCCCGGTATGTGAAATTCGTATGGTAAAGCGTCTATTGCTCTATTTACGATGGATCCTACTGGAATACGATTTAAAGCTTTACTTAACAAAGAAACCGCTGTGGACGTGATACCGCCTCCTTTCCGTATAGTGTCTCGATATGGACTGGTGTAATGAAACGCCATGATTGTCTTTTATATTTGAAAAGCGTAACTTATGTGTTACCTCTATGACAGGTTGCACATAAATGATGTAATTTATGATGTTATTTAATTAAATATCAAAAGTACCCCAATCTGATGATCTAAACTTTTGTGTGTTACGATTAAAAAAGTATTTATAAAGAATTTCTTGTTTAATCCATGTATTTCTCCTTTTTTCATCAATAGGTTTATGTTGTCCAGCTGCAATATAATTATGCATATCAAATAATACATTACCTATTACTTTAACAAGAAAATTAACAGTTACAGCGTTATCAGCATAATCAGGGTCTGCAACATTTGTTAATCGTTTGTTATCACAATTCCACCATTTTTTTCCATTTGGCTCTAATTGTATTATTTGTTCATAAGTAACAGCATCACCAGGCTTTTCACCAATACCTAAATTTGTCAATAACTTTCCTTTACCATCCCAAACATTATTGTTTTCTTCAAGTAAAGTAAACTTTTTATTTCCTTGTGCAAATACATCTCCTTGTCGTGTTACTACTTGGTTTTGTTTCACAAAACCAGATGTTTCTCGTTTTAAAGTTTCCTTCATTTGACCCACCGTTGCACCATCTGATGATGCAGAACCATCTTTTACATTTGCTAAACAATTACCAAGGCAATCAATAACTCCTACATCACGGGTAATACAATGATCTTTGATGTATTTTAAATTTACAGCATCATTTTCATTTTTTGGATAACCTATATCATTAATAACAAATTTATAAAAAGAAAACCCATCTTTTGTCTTTCCAGGTATTATAGAATGTAAATAACGTCTATTTATGCTGTCTTTTTCATCTACAGGGTCTGCTACGTTAGATATACGTCGATTTTCAGCATTATACGTTTTTCCATCGAATTTTAACGTATTTTTCAATTCCGATGATAAATAACCTCTGTTTATTGCATCAGCGTTTTGATTTGGCTTACCGACGTTGGAAATTCTATGATTACCCGCGTTATATGTGTTTTTGTCTAGTTTCAGTGTTGGTAATATCTCTTTTTTTAATACTTTTAAATTTATTGCATCATTTTCATCTGTGGGGTCATTAATGTTTTTTAACCGTTTATTACTAATATCATAATCTCTATCAGGTGTTTGTGGTAAGCCAACACCTCTTTTTAAAGTATTAAAGTAATATAATCCATCCGAGGAATATCGTCCGAACTTGTCAACACTCATGGTGCAACTGAATAACATTCTAGAGTGTAACCCATTTTTATAATATTAGTCTCGATATCTAACCCGTATCAGTTTTTATACAAATTCTTAGTCTTTATCAGTTACATTTTCATCGTTCCCGGGACATTTAAAATATTTAAAATTTCCACTAACTAATGCTCCGTCTGATTCATTTCGAAATACATGATTTTTATGAATAAATTGTTCACCAGACAATTTTCTAAATCCGCTAAATGAATTTGGATCTGCAATTAATATATTTTGATAATCATTTACATCCATTAATTTAAATCTTTGCTTATTATGAATAAACTCTTTATTTACACTGTCATATTGTAATGTTTGTCCTACAGTTGCAGCATCATTTGGATCTCTTCCATTATGCAAGTTTTTTATTACTTTATTTTTACATGTAAAAAATCTAAAAGAATGATCTGGATCTAGATGTACGGTTTGTGATAAAGCAGCTGCATCTCGAGCAGTATAACCCAATAGTAGTGGGAAAAAGCCACTTCTAAACCGGAAGTGACGTCAGCTGCCAGGGCAGCTGCAGGGGTCAGATGGTGTCAGCTGCCAGGGCAGCTGCAGGGTGCAGATGGCGAGAGCATATGCCCTGAATTTGAAGTAGAATTGGGCATGAATTAAGAGTTAGTTGAAAAGTAAAATTCAACTGTGTTAACTAAACTCTAAAAGTTGAACAAAAATTAAGAGTAAGATCAAAACTGAAATTCAACAGTTATAACTGGGGGCCTGGAAAGTATGTCAAGGTCATCCAGAGTAAGTTTTAAAAAAGCCTACCCAACTACCACCAGAAATAGTTCAAAGTTGAACTAGTTGGTGATAGTGGGATAATTCATTCGTGCCATGGGAGAGGTGTTTATTGTTTGAAAGTTGGCGATTGAATGAGAAGCGCCGCCTAGGGAGAGGGCTTATAAAATGGCAACCTTCTCCCCACCACCCCTTCCCCCACTCCTTTAGACCAATAACCGGTCGCCGACTCTATGTGGTGAAACTGAACTAGACATGGCGGCCGCCATGGATAAGTCTAACCTCAAACCTTAGCTTAGCTGAAGAGAATAGAGGAGCATGAAGTAGGAATTGTGGTGACAGCGCTTATATGAGGAATAGTAGGGGTAAAATAAAAAAACTTGTTGAACACAGTCGATAGGTGTAACAAGTTCAAAGTTGTTGAATTGTAACATAGAATGCAAAATGTTGTAAATAACATTATCATCAACATTAACCTGCGAAGTCTTTGAGTATAATGGGTTAAAAATGTACTTCTTTCTAACTCTATTTAAATTAGTTTTACACTTTGAAATTGAAGGTTTAGAAGTACTTCGTAATATGTGTTGTGTTCGCAAAAGCTTTAATTTTAAACATTGTGCAGTCATCATAACCGATGTGTTAAGTTCAGAAGTTAAAATAAGACTGAGATATAAAATGAAGTGTAAAAGAAATTGAAACAGAAAGCCAGAGTAGTAATTTTATAGGTTAGAATTTACGAAGGCTATTCCATGGATAATTCTAACCTCAAACCTAGTAAGTGAAGTAGTCATAACATAAAACTAACGAGAGATGATGACCGAGCGGATGCGAGGCAATGAATGTTTTTAGCGCGATAAACTACCCACCTTTATAGAGGCAATAACTCCAGCCAGATGGCGGCAGATGGCAAGCAAATGACTGGTTGACCGACTTTCACCTGAGTAGTAAGAGAAGTAGGGTTCTGTGTCTATCCCTACTCCTTGGGGTCAATGACCGACCGGAAAGGTCAATGACCCCCCCTCCCCTCCCCCCCTCCCCCCTCCCCCCCCTCCCCCCCGAAAAAATGGAGCCCCCCCCCTCTTCCCCCACTCCTTCCCCTACTCCTCTGGGTCAATGGCCGGTCACCACCTTTCCCTACTCCTTCTAGGCCAATGACCGGTCACCACCGGTTGCTGACTCTATGTGGTGAAACCAGACCAAACATGGCAGCTGCCATGGATAATTCTAACCTCAAACCTGCTGCGCATACAACGAGTTCTCCGGACCGGAATCAGTCCATGCTATGCGCATGCGCCTAGTCCTGTATTACTCACTTTAGCGCTACTGCACATGGATAATTCTAACCTCAAACCTTGGTTTTGTGTTGTTGCGCATGCGCCGCTCCCCACTCCTTTGCCTTCCTTTTACACTGCTGCGAATTGGACTGGATTGAACACTGTACTGTAGTGAAACAACTTCCCCCACTACTCGAGAATCCGAGGAGCGATACGAGCCTGATCTTAGCGTCAGTCGTCAACAAACTTTCATAGCGAAAGGTTGTTGGCGACTCAGCAAGAGGTTTCAAATATATAGTAGGCCTATATATATTTGAACTTCTTCTACTACGTTGCGTTTTTTAATGCAATGTAGTATGTGTGTGTGTGTTTAGTTTTAAGTTGTATTAAATTTAAGAAATAATTTGCGCATTGCGATGTTAGTTATAAGTTGGGTTTAGCATTAAGGTGTATTAATTTTAAGAGGTATTTAGCATTAAGGTGTATTAATTTTAAGAATAATGATGGTATTTGGTTGTGTTGAATTATTTGGTTTTTTAATAATGATGTGTTGTTAGTTTTAAGTGTTGGTAATACTAATTAATGTTGTTTTGCCTTACAGCTAGATGTTAGGGGGTAAATTAAATGTAAATTCAGAAGTTCAGTTGAACTTCACTTAGAAGGGGTGGGACATCCGCAAAATGCGGACTAGGTTTTTGCATTTTTGTTTAGGAATATAATGGGTGGGATTAGTTTGGGTGGGGTTAGAGTTGCGTTTCTGCATTAGGTGTTCCAGTTTCCCTTGGAATTCATGGTTACGGTAGACCCGGACCGGACCGTTACGGTAGACCCGGACGGTCCAAACAAAATTGCGTCGATGTCCCTTGCAGAACGTAACTAGTGGGTTGGGAGTGGGAACCGTTAGGCAAACAGGGTGGTGGGAACAGTATTACTGTTCCCATCACCTTGGATCATTATAAATCTTGAATGACCTTGACCCACTTTTGGAAGGGTCAATGACCCCCCCCCCGAAAAAATGGAGTCGATTCCCCCCCCCCCCGAAAAAATGGAGTCGATTCCCCCCCCTTCCCCCACTCCTACCCCCACTCCTTCCCCCACTCCTTCCCCCACTACTCCGGGTGAACGACCGGTCATGACCTGAAAAATTAAAATGGCTATAGCTTGATAACGGATTGACGGATTTGGACAAGCGATACATCATTGAAAAGGTCTATGTAAGACAAACATTTTGGTAAAAGAAGAATTTGGTTATCTTATTTTAGTCAAAAGTTATGCGAATTATTTTAAATAAATACCTTCTCTTTTCCCTTTTCCCCCACCTCCCAGGTCAATAATCAGTCTTGGCCAGCTGCTACCCCTCTCATTTGCATATTGTTATAAAAGACGCACCGACTGCGGCTAACATTTCATTCTGATTCCAGACGTTACGCTGCGAACTTGGAGCCACAACCATGTCATCTCTGCCAACTACAACTTCTACTTTAACTTCTACTTCAACTTCTACTACGGCTGTTACTGCACCAAAGAAAACTCTTCGTCTGAAAAATCCTCCTGACTGGTACAAGAAGCAACTTGGATCCCAACCTTCAACTTCTGGCACTATTCTTCCGCCTATCAAGACTTCTAAACTTCGAAGGATTTTTTCACCGCCTTCGCCTTCTACTTCGCTTTCAAACGACTCCACACCGCCATCAACCATCATGCCGCCTCCACAGAAGCCAGCTCCCCGTCTTAATACCCCTTCATTTGAAACTTTGCTTCATAGTCTTAGTACACCTATCATTCCACTGTCACCATTGCCTCCTACCCCACCACTTACTATGCCTGAAGACCACACCTATCATAAAACTAAATCCACTAAGCCTACTCCCAAACCTGCTCCTAAGCCTGCTCCTTCAGAGCAATTTCAATTATTACAAGAAGAGCGTCGTAGGGCATTTAGCCGTCCCACTACTTGCCCTGAAGTGCTCACTAGGGGAATTAAGAAAGGATCAGCTTGTGGGAGGAAATGTGTTAAAAATGAAAGTTTTTGCCGTGTACATATCGTGAAACATATTTCTGAACCACAACTGACAGAAATCCCCACCGTTGAAGACGATCCTAAAATAATATCCGTCAGAGGAGAGAGGCTTAAGAAAGGTTTGAAATATTTTTTTCTAAGTGTTGTTGACCACCAACACATTTTGGCAAAATGTAACGGCTTAAAATATAAAATTAGAGTTTGTGAGAATTTGTGTAAAGAGAAGAGATTTAACACTTTAGATTCTCAAGACTTTCTCCTCAGGGATAAAAAGGATCGTATTACAAGGTGGGGGCGTAAACAGTAAATTCACTTAGTTTTTTCCAAATTGTTGCTAAAAAAATAATGGGGGAGAAACACAATGCGTTATAGCGTTGTGTTTCTCCCCATTATTTTTTAACACTCTAAGTCCCGTGACCTACTAACCTACTTCCATTTGAGTAGTAAGAAAAGTACTTCCCCCACTCCTTTGGGTCGATGACCGGTTAAGGTCAGCTCTTACCCCTCATTTGCATACTGTTATAAAAGCGGAGCGAGCGTTGGTCACTCCTTCATTTTGCTTCTACACGCCGCTCTTGTTGTTTCGTCTCTGCTGTTTACAATATTACCTAATTCAAAATGCCTCCTCATGTGAATGACCATATTAATTCTTCCAAAATTTCCGATGTTTTTCTACAACCTGAAGACATTTTAAATAATGATAGTGAGAGTGAGGATGATGATGATTATACTGTTGAACTTAGTGAAGAACGTAAGGTTATAGCAATTGATCCACAATTTCCATTTGATACAATAGAAAAGTTTATAGTTGAAGCTAATAAATGGTTTAATTTAGGATGTTATGTACGAATTGACTCTTTTATATTGTATGGTGATAGTCATTCTTTCCTTGTCACACCAAATGACAGAGACCGCATGTTGCAGTGGGCACAATCTATGATGGAGTGCTATGAACAAGGTGTGGACACTGGCGGCTATTTTCTTGCACAACTAGTGTAATAACAAATTACCCTTCCCCCCATGTAGTGAAAAAGGAAAAGAAATATTAGGAATCTAATTATAATACTTCCTTCCACATATAAAGAAGAGGGGGAAAGGAGTGGGGATTATAAAGTGGTGGGGGAATGTGTATAAATGCAGGTTGTTTGAAGAGACTTTTATTATTATTGTGGCTTTAGCAGAAACAACATGGAGTTTAAATCTGCAGCAAAAATAAGGAATAATATAATAAAGAAAGAAATTCGCAAGAAAGAAAAGATTGAACTTATAAAATTACAACTTATAATACCTTCCATTGAAATTGGATGTAGCAAACTAAAGACTTTGGTGAAAACTAACGAATATTTATTACAATTGCTAAAAACAATCGAAGAGTTGAAGAGAAAGAATGGATATTCTACATAGTAAAATTTGAACATTTTAATATAAATAAGTAAACTGAAAAAAGTAGATGTAGAATAGAGAGCGAGGAATAGATCACTTTGTGGTAATGGACTAACATGCCACTTAGTGCTCTATTCCTCGTTCTCGCGTTAAAATTGGATTACCTTGACCTATTTGTTCGACTGTTAGAATTTGGTTAACACTGTTGAATTTCAGTTTTGAACTAATGTTTATTCTTGTTCAAATGTTAGAGTTTCTTAACACTGTCGAATTTTAGTTTTGAACTAACTTTTAATTTATGCGAATTTTTAGTTCAACTCTAGTTAATTTATGTGCAAATTTAGTTGAACCAAGTGCCTGTGCTCTAGCCATTTCCACCCTAACATTTGTTCTTTCAACATCTGTCCCATAACATCTGTCCTAATAGATGTTTGGAGGGCAGGTGTTTGGTTTTAAAAGTAACTAAAATTAGTTGGGTAGGGGAAA
The DNA here is from genome assembly GCA_030545055.2 of Neoaliturus tenellus. Classification (NCBI taxonomy): domain Eukaryota; kingdom Metazoa; phylum Arthropoda; class Insecta; order Hemiptera; family Cicadellidae; genus Neoaliturus; species Neoaliturus tenellus. Next base: position 71,960,448 of record CM061531.1, on the reverse strand, counting down.
GTTAGTTAAAGCTTGAATATAAAGAAGTATATACTAAAACTCCAATGGGAATAAAGAACACGAATGAACAATTAGTTTGTAGAAGGTTAATATTTTTATTTAAAAAGTTTGATTTCCTTGTATAGTGAAGAAGATGAAATAGTGGTGGGGGGACCGTTATAAAAGGAGGAACGCGAGAGCCCATTTCATTTCTTGGCAAAATTTCGAAGAGTAAACATCTCAACATGTATCGTTGCGATAAATGTTCGGAATCGTTTCACGATGAAATTCTATTAGACTGTCATAAAGAACTAATTCACAACAACCCAGAAGAAAAACAAGAACAACAAGAACAAGAACAACAAGAAGAACAAGAACAACAAGAAGAACAAGATGAAATAACAGCAACATCTTCAACTACTTTACCGAATCTACAAGTATTTGCATTACCCGGTAAAGTAGTAATGCATCATAAGATTCAAAATGAAAACTTGAAGCTAGAAGAATTTATTAGAGAAGCAAAACCAATCGTAAGTAAAATTTTAAAAGAAGAATTGAAAAGATTAAACTTTCTTAAATTTGGTTTACTACTAGAAGCTATGTTTATAAATGTACAAGAAGAATTATCACCAAGAGGATTCATAACAAAAAACCGAACCATTATGGAAAGTTCAAACATTGATTCAATAATAGAAAATTGTATAGAAGAAATATTAACAAAAATTCAGGAACACGAAGGAAGAGGATCCGGATGGAGTCTTACAAGTATTGAAGTATTAGATATAAGAGTTCACAAACATGGATATGGACTAATGGGATCTAGTTACATTCCTTTACCAAAAAGAATTGAAAATACAAAATCTTGTGTTAATGTTAAAAATGAAGACAATGAATGTTTTCGTTATGCAATGACAGCTAAATTTGTACCACCACTTCATGTGAATAGACCTAACCAAGAATATGAAAATCAAAGATTTAGATACAATTTTCAAGGAATCACTTATCCTGTATCACTGAAAGATATATCAAAATTTGAGAAGAAAAATCCTGGTACGTCTATCAATGTTTTTGCATTAGATAGTTCAAACAAAGTGTATCCTTTACGTATTGCAAAAGAAGAGCTACCAGATCATACGGATTTACTACTACTAACGCGAGGAGATGTGTCTCACTATGTGTACATAAAGCAATTTGATCGTCTTGTTAATAAGCAGCTTTCTAAAGATCGACACAGAAAGTTAATTTGCAAGAGATGTTTCAATTTTAAACGAGATGGGCTACACTCAAGAGAATGGTTACAAGAGCACAAAAGATTATGTAACAATAATTATGAAGCAAAGATTATTTTACCTTCGGAAAGCAGAGCATTTGTTACATTTGAAAAGGTTCATCATCAGTACCGTATTCCTCTAGTTGTGTATGCGGACTTTGAATCAACACTTGTTCCTGTTGAAGATGAAAATTGTGAAGCTAGAAAAAGTATCAAGTATCAAATGCACAAACCAAACAGTTTTTGTTTAATGGTTAAATCAACATTATCAGAAGAACATTTAAACAGATATGGATTAACTTCAGAACCTCTAGTATATCGTGGTGAAAATGTAGAAAAAATATTTCTTGATCACTTATATTCAATAGCTGGAAATGCACAAAGATTATATACAAATATTGTACCAATGAAACCGATGGAGGAAGAAGAAGAAATTCAACATGAAAATGCAACTCGATGTTTCTTATGCAAAAATGATTTTACTATTGAGAATTATAAAGTTAAAGATCACGATCACCTCACAGGTTATTACAGGGGTGCTGCTTGTAATAAATGCAACTTAAGCTATCGTTTACCACTATTTATTCCTGTGGTTCTGCATAACCTCAGTGGGTACGATGCTCATTTTATAATACCTGAACTAGGAAGAGACGACGGTAAAATCGATGTGTTAGCTGAAACTTCAGAGAAGTTCATAAGTTTTTCCAAAGAAGTTGGAAACATGAAACTAAGATTCTTGGACTCCTACAGATTTATGCCGTCGAGTTTGTCCAAACTTTCAGAAAATTTAAGGAAACAAGATTTCATCGAAACAAAGAAGATTGTAAATAACGACAAACTGGATTTGGTACTTCGGAAAGGTGTGTTTCCATATGATTACATAGACAGTTTAGAAAGATTTAATGAAACATCACTTCCGGCTAAAGAAGAATTCAAAAGTAAACTTTATGACATGGACATATCTCAAGAGGACTATGATCATGCATGTAAAGTATGGAACGATTTAGGATTTAGAACATTGGGAGAATATTCAGATTTTTATGTTAAATTGGATGTAACTTTACTATGTGATATAATGGAAGAATTTAGAAATACATGTTTTGCAGCATATGGATTGGACCCTCTTCATTCGTACACTTCACCTGGATTAGCATGGCAAGCTATGTTGAAAGAAACAAATTGTAAAATACAACTTCTTACTGAT